>CAMPDV010005775.1:0-22879 GCA_946699065.1 Loxodes magnus | reverse complement strand
GAGTAATCTAAAAATAGTTAAAACTTTAATTTTATTTAATCTTGAGTGATCTAAAAATAGTTAAAACTTAAATTTTATTATATCTTGAGTAATCTAAAAATAGTTAAAACTTTAATTTTATTTAATCTTGAGTAATCTAAAAATAGTTAAAACTTTAATTTTATTTAATCTTGAGTAATCTAAAAATAGTTAAAACTTAAATTTTATTTAATCTTGAGTAATCTAAAAATAGTTAAAACTTAAATATTATTTAATCTTGAGTAATCTAAAAATAGTTAAAACTTAAATTTTATTTAATCTTGAGTAATCTAAAAATAGTTAAAACTTAAATTTTATTTAATCTTGAGCAATCTAAAAATAGTTAAAACTTTAATTTTATTTAATCTTGAGTAATCTAAAAATAGTTAAAACTTTAATTTTATTTAATCTTGAGTAATCTAAAAATAGTTAAAACTTTAATTTTATTTAATCTTGAGTAATCTAAAAATAGTTAAAACTTAAATATTATTTAATCTTGAGTAATCTAAAAATAGTTAAAACTTAAATTTTATTTAATCTTGAGTAATCTAAAAATAGTTAAAACTTAAATTTTATTTAATCTTGAGTAATCTAAAAATAATAAGATTTAAATTTTATTTAATCTTGAGTAATCTAAAAATAGTTAAAACTTAAATATTATTTAATCTTGAGTAATCTAAAAATAGTTAAAACTTTAATTTTATTTAATCTTGAGTAATCTAAAAATAGTTAAAACTTAAATATTATTTAATCTTGAGTAATCTAAAAATAGTTAAAACTTAAATTTTATTTAATCTTGAGTAATCTAAAAATAGTTAAAACTTAAATTTTATT
Source organism: Loxodes magnus (assembly GCA_946699065.1). Taxonomy (NCBI): domain Eukaryota; phylum Ciliophora; class Karyorelictea; order Loxodida; family Loxodidae; genus Loxodes; species Loxodes magnus. Next base: position 22,027 of record CAMPDV010005775.1, on the reverse strand, counting down.
TAATCTTGAGTAATCTAAAAATAATAAGATTTAAATTTTATTTAATCTTGAGTAATCTAAAAATAGTTAAAACTTTAATTTTATTTAATCTTGAGTGATCTAAAAATAGTTAAAACTTAAATTTTATTTAATCTTGAGTAATCTAAAAATAATAAGATTTAAATTTTATTTAATCTTGAGTAATCTAAAAATAGTTAAAACTTTAATTTTATTTAATCTTGAGTGATCTAAAAATAGTTAAAACTTAAACTTTATTTAATCTTGAGTAATCTAAAAATAGTTAAAACTTTAATTTTATTAATCTTGAGTAATCTAAAAATAGTTAAAACTTTAATTTTATTTAATCTTGAGTAATCTAAAAATAGTTAAAACTTAAATTTTATTTAATCTTGAGTAATCTAAAAATAGTTAAAACTTAAACTTTATTTAATCTTGAGTAATCTAAAAATAGTTAAAACTTAAATTTTATTTAATCTTGAGTAATCTAAAAATAGTTAAAACTTAAATTTTATTTAATCTTGAGTAATCTAAAAATAGTTAAAACTTAAATTTTATTTAATCTTGAGCAATCTAAAAATAGTTAAAACTTTAATTTTATTTAATCTTGAGTAATCTAAAAATAGTTAAAACTTAAATTTTATTTAATCTTGAGTAATCTAAAAATAGTTAAAACTTTAATTTTATTTAATCTTGAGTAATCTAAAAATAGTTAAAACTTAAATTTTATTTAATCTTGAGTAATCTAAAAATAGTTAAAACTTAAATTTTATTTAATCTTGAGTAATCTAAAAATAGTTAAAACTTTAATTTTATTTAATCTTGAGCAATCTAAAAATAGTTAAAACTTTAATTTTATTTAATCTTGAGTAATCTAAAAATAGTTAAAACTTTAATTTTATTAATCTTGAGTAATCTAAAAATAGTTAAAACTTAAATTTTATTTAATCTTGAGTAATCTAAAAATAGTTAAAACTTAAATTTTATTTAATCTTGAGTAATCTAAAAATAGTTAAAACTTAAATTTTATTTAATCTTGAGTAATCTAAAAATAGTTAAAACTTAAATTTTATTTAATCTTGAGTAATCTAAAAATAGTTAAAACTTTAATTTTATTTAATCTTGAGTAATCTAAAAATAGTTAAAACTTAAACTTTATTTAATCTTGAGTAATCTAAAAATAGTTAAAACTTTAATTTTATTTAATCTTGAGTAATCTAAAAATAGTTTGATTTAAATTTTATTTAATCTTGAGCAATCTAAAAATAGTTAAAACTTGAATTTTGGTTAATCTTGAGTAATCTAAAAATAGTTAAAACTTTAATTTTATTTAATCTTGAGTAATCTAAAAATAGTTTGATTTAAATTTTATTTAATCTTGAGTAATCTAAAAATAGTTAAAACTTAAATTTTATTTAATCTTGAGTAATCTAAAAATAGTTAAAACTTAAACTTTATTTAATCTTGAGTAATCTAAAAATAGTTAAAACTTAAATTTTATTTAATCTTGAGTAATCTAAAAATAGTTAAAACTTTAATTTTATTTAATCTTGAGTAATCTAAAAATAGTTAAAACTTTAATTTTATTTAATCTTGAGTAATCTAAAAATAGTTAAAACTTAAATTTTATTTAATCTTGAGTAATCTAAAAATAGTTTGATTTAAATATTATTTAATCTTGAGTAATCTAAAAATAGTTAAAACTTTAATTTTATTTAATCCTGAGTGATCTAAAAATAGTTAAAACTTAAATATTATTTAATCTTGAGTAATCTAAAAATAGTTAAAACTTAAATTTTATTTAATCTTGAGTAATCTAAAAATAGTTAAAACTTAAATTTTATTTAATCTTGAGTAATCTAAAAATAGTTAAAACTTAAATTTTATTTAATCTTGAGTAATCTAAAAATAGTTAAAACTTAAACTTTATTTAATCTTGAGTAATCTAAAAATAGTTAAAACTTTAATTTTATTTAATCTTGAGTAATCTAAAAATAGTTAAAACTTAAATTTTATTTAATCTTGAGTAATCTAAAAATAGTTAAAACTTAAATTTTATTTAATCTTGAGTAATCTAAAAATAGTTAAAACTTAAATTTTATTTAATCTTGAGTAATCTAAAAATAGTTAAAACTTTAATTTTATTTAATCTTGAGTAATCTAAAAATAGTTAAAACTTAAATTTTATTTAATCTTGAGTAATCTAAAAATAGTTAAAACTTAAATTTTATTTAATCTTGAGTAATCTAAAAATAGTTAAAACTTAAACTTTATTTAATCTTGAGTAATCTAAAAATAGTTAAAACTTTAATTTTATTTAATCTTGAGTAATCTAAAAATAGTTAAAACTTAAATTTTATTTAATCTTGAGTAATCTAAAAATAGTTAAAACTTAAATTTTATTTAATCTTGAGTAATCTAAAAATAGTTAAAACTTTAATTTTATTTAATCTTGAGTAATCTAAAAATAGTTAAAACTTAAATTTTATTTAATCTTGAGTAATCTAAAAATAGTTAAAACTTAAATTTTATTTAATCTTGAGTAATCTAAAAATAGTTTGATTTAAATTTTATTTAATCTTGAGTAATCTAAAAATAGTTAAAACTTAAATTTTATTTAATTTTGAGTAATCTAAAAATAGTTAAAACTTAAACTTTATTTAATCTTGAGTAATCTAAAAATAGTTAAAACTTTAATTTTATTTAATCTTGAGTAATCTAAAAATAGTTAAAACTTAAATTTTATTTAATCTTGAGTAATCTAAAAATAGTTTGATTTAAATTTTATTTAATCTTGAGTAATCTAAAAATAGTTAAAACTTAAATTTTATTTAATCTTGAGTAATCTAAAAATAATTAGATTTAAACTTTATTTAATCTTGAGTAATCTAAAAATAGTTAAAACTTTCATTTTATTTAATCTTGAGTAATCTAAAAATAGTTAAAACTTTAATTTTATTTAATCTTGAGTGATCTAAAAATAGTTAAAACTTAAATTTTATTTAATCTTGAGTAATCTAAAAATAGTTAAAACTTTAATTTTATTTAATCTTGAGTAATCTAAAAATAGTTAAAACTTTAATTTTATTTAATCTTGAGTAATCTAAAAATAGTTAAAACTTAAATTTTATTTAATCTTGAGTAATCTAAAAATAGTTAAAACTTAAATATTATTTAATCTTGAGTAATCTAAAAATAGTTAAAACTTAAATTTTATTTAATCTTGAGTAATCTAAAAATAGTTAAAACTTAAATTTTATTTAATCTTGAGCAATCTAAAAATAGTTAAAACTTTAATTTTATTTAATCTTGAGTAATCTAAAAATAGTTAAAACTTAAATATTATTTAATCTTGAGTAATCTAAAAATAGTTAAAACTTTAATTTTATTTAATCTTGAGTAATCTAAAAATAGTTAAAACTTAAATATTATTTAATCTTGAGTAATCTAAAAATAGTTAAAACTTAAATTTTATTTAATCTTGAGTAATCTAAAAATAGTTAAAACTTAAATTTTATTTAATCTTGAGTAATCTAAAAATAATAAGATTTAAATTTTATTTAATCTTGAGTAATCTAAAAATAGTTAAAACTTTAATTTTATTTAATCTTGAGTGATCTAAAAATAGTTAAAACTTAAATTTTATTTAATCTTGAGTAATCTAAAAATAGTTAAAACTTTAATTTTATTAATCTTGAGTAATCTAAAAATAGTTAAAACTTTAATTTTATTTAATCTTGAGTAATCTAAAAATAGTTAAAACTTAAATTTTATTTAATCTTGAGTAATCTAAAAATAGTTAAAACTTAAACTTTATTTAATCTTGAGTAATCTAAAAATAGTTAAAACTTAAATTTTATTTAATCTTGAGTAATCTAAAAATAGTTAAAACTTAAACTTTATTTAATCTTGAGTAATCTAAAAATAGTTAAAACTTAAACTTTATTTAATCTTGAGTAATCTAAAAATAGTTAAAACTTAAATTTTATTTAATCTTGAGTAATCTAAAAATAGTTAAAACTTAAACTTTATTTAATCTTGAGTAATCTAAAAATAGTTAAAACTTTAATTTTATTTAATCTTGAGTAATCTAAAAATAGTTAAAACTTAAATTTTATTTAATCTTGAGTAATCTAAAAATAGTTAAAACTTAAATTTTATTTAATCTTGAGTAATCTAAAAATAGTTAAAACTTAAATTTTATTTAATCTTGAGCAATCTAAAAATAGTTAAAACTTTAATTTTATTTAATCTTGAGTAATCTAAAAATAGTTAAAACTTAAATTTTATTTAATCTTGAGTAATCTAAAAATAGTTAAAACTTTAATTTTATTTAATCTTGAGTAATCTAAAAATAGTTAAAACTTAAATTTTATTTAATCTTGAGTAATCTAAAAATAGTTAAAACTTAAATTTTATTTAATCTTGAGTAATCTAAAAATAGTTAAAACTTTAATTTTATTTAATCTTGAGTAATCTAAAAATAGTTAAAACTTAAATTTTATTTAATCTTGAGTAATCTAAAAATAGTTAAAACTTAAATTTTATTTAATCTTGAGTAATCTAAAAATAGTTAAAACTTAAATTTTATTTAATCTTGAGTAATCTAAAAATAGTTAAAACTTTAATTTTATTTAATCTTGAGTAATCTAAAAATAGTTAAAACTTAAACTTTATTTAATCTTGAGTAATCTAAAAATAGTTAAAACTTTAATTTTATTTAATCTTGAGTAATCTAAAAATAGTTTGATTTAAATTTTATTTAATCTTGAGCAATCTAAAAATAGTTAAAACTTGAATTTTGGTTAATCTTGAGTAATCTAAAAATAGTTAAAACTTTAATTTTATTTAATCTTGAGTAATCTAAAAATAGTTAAAACTTAAATTTTATTTAATCTTGAGTAATCTAAAAATAGTTAAAACTTAAATTTTATTTAATCTTGAGTAATCTAAAAATAGTTAAAACTTAAACTTTATTTAATCTTGAGTAATCTAAAAATAGTTAAAACTTAAATTTTATTTAATCTTGAGTAATCTAAAAATAGTTAAAACTTTAATTTTATTTAATCTTGAGTAATCTAAAAATAGTTAAAACTTAAATTTTATTTAATCTTGAGTAATCTAAAAATAGTTAAAACTTTAATTTTATTTAATCTTGAGTAATCTAAAAATAGTTAAAACTTAAATTTTAGTTAATCTTGAGTAATCTAAAAATAGTTAAAACTTTAATTTTATTTAATCTTGAGTAATCTAAAAATAGTTAAAACTTAAATTTTATTTAATCTTGAGTAATCTAAAAATAGTTAAAACTTAAATTTTATTTAATCTTGAGTAATCTAAAAATAGTTAAAACTTAAATTTTATTTAATCTTGAGTAATCTAAAAATAGTTAAAACTTAAATTTTAGTTAATCTTGAGTAATCTAAAAATAGTTAAAACTTAAATTTTATTTAATCTTGAGTGATCTAAAAATAGTTAAAACTTAAATATTATTTAATCTTGAGTAATCTAAAAATAGTTAAAACTTAAATTTTATTTAATCTTGAGTGATCTAAAAATAGTTAAAACTTAAATATTATTTAATCTTGAGTAATCTAAAAATAGTTAAAACTTTAATTTTATTTAATCTTGAGTAATCTAAAAATAGTTTGATTTAAATTTTATTTAATCTTGAGTAATCTAAAAATAGTTTGATTTAAATTTTATTTAATCTTGAGTAATCTAAAAATAGTTTGATTTAAATTTTATTTAATCTTGAGTAATCTAAAAATAGTTAAAACTTAAATTTTATTTAATCTTGAGTGATCTAAAAATAGTTTGATTTAAATTTTATTTAATCTTGAGTAATCTAAAAATAGTTAAAACTTTCATTTTATTTAATCTTGAGTAATCTAAAAATAGTTAAAACTTAAATATTATTTAATCTTGAGTAATCTAAAAATAGTTTGATTTAAATTTTATTTAATCTTGAGTAATCTAAAAATAGTTAAAACTTAAATTTTATTTAATCTTGAGTAATCTAAAAATAGTTAAAACTTAAACTTTATTTAATCTTGAGCAATCTAAAAATAGTTAAAACTTAAATTTTGGTTAATCTTGAGTAATCTAAAAATAGTTAAAACTTAAATTTTATTTAATCTTGAGTAATCTAAAAATATTTAAAACTTAAATTTTATTTAATCTTGAGTAATCTAAAAATAGTTAAAACTTAAATTTTATTTAATCTTGAGTAATCTAAAAATAGTTAAAACTTAAATTTTATTTAATCTTGAGTAATCTAAAAATAGTTAAAACTTAAATTTTATTTAATCTTGAGTAATCTAAAAATAGTTAAAACTTAAACTTTATTTAATCTTGAGTAATCTAAAAATAGTTAAAACTTAAATTTTATTTAATCTTGAGTAATCTAAAAATAGTTAAAACTTTAATTTTATTTAATCTTGAGTAATCTAAAAATATTTAAAACTTAAATTTTATTTAATCTTGAGTAATCTAAAAATTGTTAGATTTAAATTTTATTTAATCTTGAGTAATCTAAAAATAGTTAAAACTTAAATTTTATTTAATCTTGAGTAATCTAAAAATAGTTAAAACTTTAATTTTATTTAATCTTGAGTAATCTAAAAATAATTAGATTTAAACTTTATTTAATCTTGAGTAATCTAAAAATAGTTAAAACTTTCATTTTATTTAATCTTGAGTAATCTAAAAATAGTTAAAACTTAAATTTTATTTAATCTTGAGTAATCTAAAAATAGTTTGATTTAAATTTTATTTAATCTTGAGTAATCTAAAAATAGTTAAAACTTAAATTTTATTTAATCTTGAGTAATCTAAAAATAGTTAAAACTTTAATTTTATTTAATCTTGAGTAATCTAAAAATAGTTAAAACTTAAATTTTATTTAATCTTGAGTAATCTAAAAATAATTAGATTTAAACTTTATTTAATCTTGAGTAATCTAAAAATAGTTAAAACTTTCATTTTATTTAATCTTGAGTAATCTAAAAATAGTTAAAACTTAAATTTTATTTAATCTTGAGTAATCTAAAAATATTTAAAACTTAAATTTTATTTAATCTTGAGTAATCTAAAAATAGTTAAAACTTAAATTTTATTTAATCTTGAGTAATCTAAAAATAGTTAAAACTTTAATTTTATTTAATCTTGAGTAATCTAAAAATAGTTAAAACTTAAATTTTATTTAATCTTGAGTAATCTAAAAATAGTTAAAACTTTAATTTTATTTAATCTTGAGTAATCTAAAAATATTTAAAACTTAAATTTTATTTAATCTTGAGTAATCTAAAAATAGTTAAAACTTAAATTTTATTTAATCTTGAGTAATCTAAAAATAGTTAAAACTTTAATTTTATTTAATCTTGAGTAATCTAAAAATAGTTAAAACTTTAATTTTATTTAATCTTGAGTAATCTAAAAATAATTAGATTTAAACTTTATTTAATCTTGAGTAATCTAAAAATAGTTAAAACTTTCATTTTATTTAATCTTGAGTAATCTAAAAATAGTTAAAACTTTAATTTTATTTAATCTTGAGTGATCTAAAAATAGTTAAAACTTAAATTTTATTTAATCTTGAGTAATCTAAAAATAGTTAAAACTTAAATTTTATTTAATCTTGAGTAATCTAAAAATAGTTAAAACTTAAACTTTATTTAATCTTGAGTAATCTAAAAATAGTTAAAACTTTAATTTTATTTAATCTTGAGTAATCTAAAAATAGTTAAAACTTAAACTTTATTTAATCTTGAGTAATCTAAAAATAGTTAAAACTTTAATTTTATTTAATCTTGAGTAATCTAAAAATAGTTAAAACTTAAATTTTATTTAATCTTGAGTAATCTAAAAATAGTTAAAACTTAAATTTTATTTAATCTTGAGTAATCTAAAAATAGTTTGATTTAAATTTTATTTAATCTTGAGTAATCTAAAAATAGTTTGATTTAAATTTTATTTAATCTTGAGTAATCTAAAAATAGTTAAAACTTAAATTTTATTTAATCTTGAGTGATCTAAAAATAGTTAAAACTTAAATTTTATTTAATCTTGAGTAATCTAAAAATAGTTTGATTTAAATTTTATTTAATCTTGAGTAATCTAAAAATAGTTAAAACTTAAATTTTATTTAATCTTGAGTAATCTAAAAATAGTTTGATTTAAATTTTATTTAATCTTGAGTAATCTAAAAATAGTTAAAACTTTCATTTTATTTAATCTTGAGTAATCTAAAAATAGTTAAAACTTAAATTTTATTTAATCTTGAGTAATCTAAAAATAGTTTGATTTAAATTTTATTTAATCTTGAGTAATCTAAAAATAGTTAAAACTTAAATTTTATTTAATCTTGAGTAATCTAAAAATAGTTAAAACTTTAATTTTATTTAATCTTGAGTAATCTAAAAATATTTAAAACTTAAATTTTATTTAATCTTGAGTAATCTAAAAATAGTTAAAACTTAAATTTTATTTAATCTTGAGTGATCTAAAAATAGTTTGATTTAAATTTTATTTAATCTTGAGTAATCTAAAAATAGTTAAAACTTAAATTTTATTTAATCTTGAGTAATCTAAAAATAGTTAAAACTTAAATTTTATTTAATCTTGAGTAATCTAAAAATATTTAAAACTTAAATTTTATTTAATCTTGAGTAATCTCAAAATTGTTAGATTTAAATTTTATTTAATCTTGAGTAATCTAAAAATAGTTAAAACTTAAATTTTATTTAATCTTGAGTAATCTAAAAATAGTTAAAACTTAAATTTTATTTAATCTTGAGTAATCTAAAAATAGTTAAAACTTTAATTTTATTTAATCTTGAGTAATCTAAAAATAGTTAAAACTTAAATTTTATTTAATCTTGAGTAATCTAAAAATATTTAAAACTTAAATTTTATTTAATCTTGAGTAATCTAAAAATAGTTAAAACTTTAATTTTATTTAATCTTGAGTAATCTAAAAATAGTTAAAACTTTAATTTTATTTAATCTTGAGTAATCTAAAAATAATTAGATTTAAACTTTATTTAATCTTGAGTAATCTAAAAATAGTTAAAACTTTCATTTTATTTAATCTTGAGTAATCTAAAAATAGTTAAAACTTTAATTTTATTTAATCTTGAGTGATCTAAAAATAGTTAAAACTTAAATTTTATTTAATCTTGAGTAATCTAAAAATAGTTAAAACTTTAATTTTATTTAATCTTGATTAATCTAAAAATAGTTAAAACTTAAACTTTATTTAATCTTGAGTAATCTAAAAATAGTTAAAACTTTAATTTTATTAATCTTGAGTAATCTAAAAATAGTTAAAACTTAAATTTTATTTAATCTTGAGTAATCTAAAAATAATTAGATTTAAACTTTATTTAATCTTGAGTAATCTAAAAATAGTTAAAACTTTAATTTTATTTAATCTTGAGTAATCTAAAAATAGTTAAAACTTTCATTTTATTTAATCTTGAGTAATCTAAAAATAGTTAAAACTTAAATTTTATTTAATCTTGAGTAATCTAAAAATAGTTAAAACTTTAATTTTATTTAATCTTGAGTAATCTAAAAATAGTTAAAACTTAAACTTTATTTAATCTTGAGTAATCTAAAAATAGTTAAAACTTTAATTTTATTTAATCTTGAGTAATCTAAAAATAGTTAAAACTTTAATTTTATTTAATCTTGAGTAATCTAAAAATAGTTAAAACTTTAATTTTATTTAATCTTGAGTAATCTAAAAATAGTTTGATTTAAATTTTATTTAATCTTGAGTAATCTAAAAATAGTTTGATTTAAATTTTATTTAATCTTGAGTAATCTAAAAATAGTTAAAACTTAAATTTTATTTAATCTTGAGTGATCTAAAAATAGTTAAAACTTAAATTTTATTTAATCTTGAGTAATCTAAAAATAGTTTGATTTAAATTTTATTTAATCTTGAGTAATCTAAAAATAGTTAAAACTTAAATTTTATTTAATCTTGAGTAATCTAAAAATAGTTTGATTTAAATTTTATTTAATCTTGAGTAATCTAAAAATAGTTAAAACTTTCATTTTATTTAATCTTGAGTAATCTAAAAATAGTTAAAACTTAAATTTTATTTAATCTTGAGTAATCTAAAAATAGTTTGATTTAAATTTTATTTAATCTTGAGTAATCTAAAAATAGTTAAAACTTAAATTTTATTTAATCTTGAGTAATCTAAAAATAGTTAAAACTTAAATTTTATTTAATCTTGAGTAATCTAAAAATATTTAAAACTTAAATTTTATTTAATCTTGAGTAATCTAAAAATAGTTAAAACTTAAATTTTATTTAATCTTGAGTGATCTAAAAATAGTTTGATTTAAATTTTATTTAATCTTGAGTAATCTAAAAATAGTTAAAACTTTCATTTTATTTAATCTTGAGTAATCTAAAAATAGTTAAAACTTAAATTTTATTTAATCTTGAGTAATCTAAAAATAGTTTGATTTAAATTTTATTTAATCTTGAGTAATCTAAAAATAGTTAAAACTTAAATTTTATTTAATCTTGAGTAATCTAAAAATAGTTTGATTTAAATTTTATTTAATCTTGAGTAATCTAAAAATAGTTAAAACTTAAATTTTATTTAATCTTGAGTAATCTAAAAATAGTTAAAACTTAAATTTTATTTAATCTTGAGTAATCTAAAAATAGTTAAAACTTTCATTTTATTTAATCTTGAGTAATCTAAAAATAGTTAAAACTTTAATTTTATTTAATCTTGAGTAATCTAAAAATAGTTTGATTTAAATTTTATTTAATCTTGAGTAATCTAAAAATAGTTAAAACTTAAATTTTATTTAATCTTGAGTAATCTAAAAATAGTTAAAACTTAAATTTTATTTAATCTTGAGTAATCTAAAAATAGTTAAAACTTAAATTTTATTTAATCTTGAGTAATCTAAAAATAGTTAAAACTTAAATTTTATTTAATCTTGAGTAATCTAAAAATAGTTAAAACTTAAATTTTATTTAATCTTGAGTAATCTAAAAATAGTTAAAACTTAAATTTTATTTAATCTTGAGTAATCTAAAAATAGTTAAAACTTTAATTTTATTTAATCTTGAGTAATCTAAAAATAGTTAAAACTTTAATTTTATTTAATCTTGAGTAATCTAAAAATAGTTAAAACTTAAATTTTATTTAATCTTGAGTAATCTAAAAATAGTTAAAACTTTAATTTTATTTAATCTTGAGTAATCTAAAAATAGTTAAAACTTAAATTTTATTTAATCTTGAGTAATCTAAAAATAGTTTGATTTAAATTTTATTTAATCTTGAGTAATCTAAAAATAGTTAAAACTTTAATTTTATTTAATCTTGAGCAATCTAAAAATAGTTAAAACTTTAATTTTATTTAATCTTGAGTAATCTAAAAATAGTTAAAACTTAAATATTATTTAATCTTGAGTAATCTAAAAATAGTTAAAACTTAAATTTTATTTAATCTTGAGTAATCTAAAAATAGTTAAAACTTAAATTTTATTTAATCTTGAGTAATCTAAAAATAGTTAAAACTTAAATATTATTTAATCTTGAGTAATCTAAAAATAGTTAAAACTTTCATTTTATTTAATCTTGAGTAATCTAAAAATAGTTAAAACTTAAATTTTATTTAATCTTGAGTAATCTAAAAATAGTTAAAACTTAAATTTTATTTAATCTTGAGTAATCTAAAAATAGTTAAAACTTAAATTTTATTTAATCTTGAGTAATCTAAAAATATTTAAAACTTAAATTTTATTTAATCTTGAGTAATCTAAAAATTGTTAGATTTAAATTTTATTTAATCTTGAGTAATCTAAAAATAGTTTGATTTAAATTTTATTTAATCTTGAGTAATCTAAAAATAGTTTGATTTAATTTTATTTAATCTTGAGTAATCTAAAAATAGTTTGATTTAAATTTTATTTAATCTTGAGTAATCTAAAAATAGTTAAAACTTTCATTTTATTTAATCTTGAGTAATCTAAAAATAGTTAAAACTTAAATATTATTTAATCTTGAGTAATCTAAAAATAGTTAAAACTTTCATTTTATTTAATCTTGAGTAATCTAAAAATAGTTAAAACTTAAATTTTATTTAATCTTGAGTAATCTAAAAATAGTTAAAACTTAAATTTTATTTAATCTTGAGTAATCTAAAAATAGTTAAAACTTAAATTTTATTTAATCTTGAGTAATCTAAAAATATTTAAAACTTAAATTTTATTTAATCTTGAGTAATCTAAAAATTGTTAGATTTAAATTTTATTTAAACTTGAGTAATCTAAAAATAGTTAAAACTTAAATTTTATTTAATCTTGAGTAATCTAAAAATAATTAGATTTAAACTTTATTTAATCTTGAGTAATCTAAAAATATTTAAAACTTTCATTTTATTTAATCTTGAGTAATCTAAAAATATTTAAAACTTTCATTTTATTTAATCTTGAGTAATCTAAAAATAGTTAAAACTTAAATTTTATTTAATCTTGAGTAATCTAAAAATAGTTAAAACTTAAATTTTATTTAATCTTGAGTAATCTAAAAATAGTTTGATTTAAATTTTATTTAATCTTGAGTAATCTAAAAATAGTTAAAACTTAAACTTTATTTAATCTTGAGTAATCTAAAAATAGTTAAAACTTTAATTTTATTTAATCTTGAGTAATCTAAAAATAGTTAAAACTTAAATTTTATTTAATCTTGAGTAATCTAAAAATAGTTAAAACTTAAATTTTATTTAATCTTGAGTAATCTAAAAATAGTTAAAACTTAAATTTTATTTAATCTTGAGTAATCTAAAAATAGTTAAAACTTTAATTTTATTTAATCTTGAGTAATCTAAAAATAGTTAAAACTTTAATTTTATTTAATCTTGAGTAATCTAAAAATAGTTAAAACTTAAATTTTATTTAATCTTGAGTAATCTAAAAATAGTTAAAACTTTAATTTTATTTAATCTTGAGTAATCTAAAAATAGTTAAAACTTAAATTTTATTTAATCTTGAGTAATCTAAAAATAGTTAAAACTTAAATTTTATTTAATCTTGAGTAATCTAAAAATAGTTAAAACTTTAATTTTATTTAATCTTGAGTAATCTAAAAATAGTTAAAACTTAAATTTTATTTAATCTTGAGTAATCTAAAAATAGTTAAAACTTTAATTTTATTTAATCTTGAGTAATCTAAAAATAGTTAAAACTTTAATTTTATTTAATCTTGAGTAATCTAAAAATAGTTAAAACTTTAATTTTATTTAATCTTGAGTAATCTAAAAATAGTTTGATTTAAATTTTATTTAATCTTGAGTAATCTAAAAATAGTTAAAACTTAAATTTTATTTAATCTTGAGTAATCTAAAAATAGTTAAAACTTTAATTTTATTTAATCTTGAGTAATCTAAAAATAGTTAAAACTTTAATTTTATTTAATCTTGAGTAATCTAAAAATAGTTAAAACTTTAATTTTATTTAATCTTGAGTAATCTAAAAATAGTTTGATTTAAATTTTATTTAATCTTGAGTAATCTAAAAATAGTTAAAACTTAAATTTTATTTAATCTTGAGTAATCTAAAAATAGTTAAAACTTAAATTTTATTTAATCTTGAGTAATCTAAAAATAGTTAAAACTTAAATTTTATTTAATCTTGAGTAATCTAAAAATAGTTAAAACTTAAATTTTATTTAATCTTGAGTAATCTAAAAATAGTTAAAACTTAAATTTTATTTAATCTTGAGTAATCTAAAAATAGTTAAAACTTTAATTTTATTTAATCTTGAGTAATCTAAAAATAGTTAAAACTTTAATTTTATTTAATCTTGAGTAATCTAAAAATAGTTAAAACTTAAATTTTATTTAATCTTGAGTAATCTAAAAATAGTTAAAACTTAAATTTTATTTAATCTTGAGTAATCTAAAAATAGTTAAAACTTTAATTTTATTAATCTTGAGTAATCTAAAAATAGTTAAAACTTTAATTTTATTTAATCTTGAGTAATCTAAAAATAGTTAAAACTTTCATTTTATTTAATCTTGAGTAATCTAAAAATAGTTAAAACTTAAATTTTATTTAATCTTGAGTAATCTAAAAATAGTTAAAACTTAAATTTTATTTAATCTTGAGTAATCTAAAAATAGTTAAAACTTAAATTTTATTTAATCTTGAGTAATCTAAAAATAGTTAAAACTTTAATTTTATTTAATCTTGAGTAATCTAAAAATAATTAGATTTAAACTTTATTTAATCTTGAGTAATCTAAAAATAGTTAAAACTTTAATTTTATTTAATCTTGAGTAATCTAAAAATAGTTAAAACTTTAATTTTATTTAATCTTGAGTAATCTAAAAATAGTTTGATTTAAATTTTATTTAATCTTGAGTAATCTAAAAATAGTTAAAACTTAAATTTTATTTAATCTTGAGTAATCTAAAAATAGTTAAAACTTTAATTTTATTTAATCTTGAGTAATCTAAAAATAGTTAAAACTTTAATTTTATTTAATCTTGAGTAATCTAAAAATAGTTAAAACTTTAATTTTATTTAATCTTGAGTAATCTAAAAATAGTTTGATTTAAATTTTATTTAATCTTGAGTAATCTAAAAATAGTTAAAACTTAAATTTTATTTAATCTTGAGTAATCTAAAAATAGTTAAAACTTAAATTTTATTTAATCTTGAGTAATCTAAAAATAGTTAAAACTTAAATTTTATTTAATCTTGAGTAATCTAAAAATAGTTAAAACTTAAATTTTATTTAATCTTGAGTAATCTAAAAATAGTTAAAACTTAAATTTTATTTAATCTTGAGTAATCTAAAAATAGTTAAAACTTTAATTTTATTTAATCTTGAGTAATCTAAAAATAGTTAAAACTTTAATTTTATTTAATCTTGAGTAATCTAAAAATAGTTAAAACTTAAATTTTATTTAATCTTGAGTAATCTAAAAATAGTTAAAACTTAAATTTTATTTAATCTTGAGTAATCTAAAAATAGTTAAAACTTTAATTTTATTAATCTTGAGTAATCTAAAAATAGTTAAAACTTTAATTTTATTTAATCTTGAGTAATCTAAAAATAGTTAAAACTTTCATTTTATTTAATCTTGAGTAATCTAAAAATAGTTAAAACTTAAATTTTATTTAATCTTGAGTAATCTAAAAATAGTTAAAACTTAAATTTTATTTAATCTTGAGTAATCTAAAAATAGTTAAAACTTAAATTTTATTTAATCTTGAGTAATCTAAAAATAGTTAAAACTTTAATTTTATTTAATCTTGAGTAATCTAAAAATAATTAGATTTAAACTTTATTTAATCTTGAGTAATCTAAAAATAGTTAAAACTTTAATTTTATTTAATCTTGAGTAATCTAAAAATAGTTAAAACTTAAATTTTATTTAATCTTGAGTAATCTAAAAATAGTTAAAACTTAAATTTTATTTAATCTTGAGTAATCTAAAAATAGTTAAAACTTAAATTTTATTTAATCTTGAGTAATCTAAAAATAGTTAAAACTTTAATTTTATTTAATCTTGAGTAATCTAAAAATAATTAGATTTAAACTTTATTTAATCTTGAGTAATCTAAAAATAGTTAAAACTTTAATTTTATTTAATCTTGAGTAATCTAAAAATAATTAGATTTAAACTTTATTTAATCTTGAGTAATCTAAAAATAGTTAAAACTTTAATTTTATTTAATCTTGAGTAATCTAAAAATAGTTAAAACTTTAATTTTATTTAATCTTGAGTAATCTAAAAATAGTTTGATTTAAATTTTATTTAATCTTGAGTAATCTAAAAATAGTTAAAACTTAAATTTTATTTAATCTTGAGTAATCTAAAAATAGTTAAAACTTTAATTTTATTTAATCTTGAGTAATCTAAAAATAGTTAAAACTTTAATTTTATTTAATCTTGAGTAATCTAAAAATAGTTAAAACTTTAATTTTATTTAATCTTGAGTAATCTAAAAATAGTTTGATTTAAATTTTATTTAATCTTGAGTAATCTAAAAATAGTTAAAACTTAAATTTTATTTAATCTTGAGTAATCTAAAAATAGTTAAAACTTAAATTTTATTTAATCTTGAGTAATCTAAAAATAGTTAAAACTTAAATTTTATTTAATCTTGAGTAATCTAAAAATAGTTAAAACTTAAATTTTATTTAATCTTGAGTAATCTAAAAATAGTTAAAACTTAAATTTTATTTAATCTTGAGTAATCTAAAAATAGTTAAAACTTTAATTTTATTTAATCTTGAGTAATCTAAAAATAGTTAAAACTTTAATTTTATTTAATCTTGAGTAATCTAAAAATAGTTAAAACTTAAATTTTATTTAATCTTGAGTAATCTAAAAATAGTTAAAACTTAAATTTTATTTAATCTTGAGTAATCTAAAAATAGTTAAAACTTTAATTTTATTAATCTTGAGTAATCTAAAAATAGTTAAAACTTTAATTTTATTTAATCTTGAGTAATCTAAAAATAGTTAAAACTTTCATTTTATTTAATCTTGAGTAATCTAAAAATAGTTAAAACTTAAATTTTATTTAATCTTGAGTAATCTAAAAATAGTTAAAACTTAAATTTTATTTAATCTTGAGTAATCTAAAAATAGTTAAAACTTAAATTTTATTTAATCTTGAGTAATCTAAAAATAGTTAAAACTTTAATTTTATTTAATCTTGAGTAATCTAAAAATAATTAGATTTAAACTTTATTTAATCTTGAGTAATCTAAAAATAGTTAAAACTTTAATTTTATTTAATCTTGAGTAATCTAAAAATAGTTAAAACTTAAATTTTATTTAATCTTGAGTAATCTAAAAATAGTTAAAACTTTAATTTTATTAATCTTGAGTAATCTAAAAATAGTTAAAACTTTAATTTTATTTAATCTTGAGTAATCTAAAAATAGTTAAAACTTTAATTTTATTTAATCTTGAGTAATCTAAAAATAGTTAAAACTTAAATTTTATTTAATCTTGAGTAATCTAAAAATAGTTTGATTTAAATTTTATTTAATCTTGAGTAATCTAAAAATAGTTAAAACTTAAATTTTATTTAATCTTGAGTAATCTAAAAATAGTTAAAACTTAAATTTTATTTAATCTTGAGTAATCTAAAAATAGTTAAAACTTTAATTTTATTTAATCTTGAGTAATCTAAAAATAGTTAAAACTTTAATTTTATTTAATCTTGAGTAATCTAAAAATAGTTAAAACTTAAATTTTATTTAATCTTGAGTAATCTAAAAATAGTTAAAACTTTAATTTTATTTAATCTTGAGTAATCTAAAAATAGTTAAAACTTTAATTTTATTTAATCTTGAGTAATCTAAAAATAGTTAAAACTTAAATTTTATTTAATCTTGAGTAATCTAAAAATAGTTAAAACTTTAATTTTATTTAATCTTGAGTAATCTAAAAATAGTTAAAACTTAAATTTTATTTAATCTTGAGTAATCTAAAAATAGTTAAAACTTTAATTTTATTTAATCTTGAGTAATCTAAAAATAGTTAAAACTTTAATTTTATTTAATCTTGAGTAATCTAAAAATAGTTAAAACTTTAATTTTATTTAATCTTGAGTAATCTAAAAATAGTTAAAACTTAAATTTTATTTAATCTTGAGTAATCTAAAAATAGTTAAAACTTAAATTTTATTTAATCTTGAGTAATCTAAAAATAGTTAAAACTTAAATTTTATTTAATCTTGAGTAATCTAAAAATAGTTAAAACTTAAATTTTATTTAATCTTGAGTAATCTAAAAATAGTTAAAACTTAAATTTTATTTAATCTTGAGTAATCTAAAAATAGTTAAAACTTAAATTTTATTTAATCTTGAGTAATCTAAAAATAGTTAAAACTTAAATTTTATTTAATCTTGAGTAATCTAAAAATAGTTAAAACTTTAATTTTATTTAATCTTGAGTAATCTAAAAATAGTTAAAACTTTAATTTTATTTAATCTTGAGTAATCTAAAAATAGTTAAAACTTAAATTTTATTTAATCTTGAGTAATCTAAAAATAGTTAAAACTTAAATTTTATTTAATCTTGAGTAATCTAAAAATAGTTAAAACTTTAATTTTATTAATCTTGAGTAATCTAAAAATAGTTAAAACTTTAATTTTATTTAATCTTGAGTAATCTAAAAATAGTTAAAACTTTCATTTTATTTAATCTTGAGTAATCTAAAAATAGTTAAAACTTAAATTTTATTTAATCTTGAGTAATCTAAAAATAGTTAAAACTTAAATTTTATTTAATCTTGAGTAATCTAAAAATAGTTAAAACTTAAATTTTATTTAATCTTGAGTAATCTAAAAATAGTTAAAACTTTAATTTTATTTAATCTTGAGTAATCTAAAAATAATTAGATTTAAACTTTATTTAATCTTGAGTAATCTAAAAATAGTTAAAACTTTAATTTTATTTAATCTTGAGTAATCTAAAAATAGTTAAAACTTAAATTTTATTTAATCTTGAGTAATCTAAAAATAGTTAAAACTTTAATTTTATTAATCTTGAGTAATCTAAAAATAGTTAAAACTTTAATTTTATTTAATCTTGAGTAATCTAAAAATAGTTAAAACTTTAATTTTATTTAATCTTGAGTAATCTAAAAATAGTTAAAACTTTAATTTTATTTAATCTTGAGTAATCTAAAAATAGTTAAAACTTAAATTTTATTTAATCTTGAGTAATCTAAAAATAGTTAAAACTTAAATTTTATTTAATCTTGAGTAATCTAAAAATAGTTAAAACTTAAATTTTATTTAATCTTGAGTAATCTAAAAATAGTTAAAACTTAAACTTTATTTAATCTTGAGTAATCTAAAAATAGTTAAAACTTAAATTTTATTTAATCTTGAGTAATCTAAAAATAGTTAAAACTTAAATTTTATTTAATCTTGAGTAATCTAAAAATAGTTAAAACTTTAATTTTATTAATCTTGAGTAATCTAAAAATATTTAAAACTTAAATTTTATTTAATCTTGAGTAATCTAAAAATTGTTAGATTTAAATTTTATTTAAACTTGAGTAATCTAAAAATAGTTAAAACTTAAATTTTATTTAATCTTGAGTAATCTAAAAATAGTTAAAACTTAAATTTTATTTAATCTTGAGCAATCTAAAAATAGTTTGATTTAAATTTTATTTAATCTTGAGTAATCTAAAAATAGTTAAAACTTAAATTTTATTTAATCTTGAGTAATCTAAAAATATTTAAAACTTAAATTTTATTTAATCTTGAGTAATCTAAAAATTGTTAGATTTAAATTTTATTTAAACTTGAGTAATCTAAAAATAGTTAAAACTTTAATTTTATTAATCTTGAGTAATCTAAAAATAGTTAAAACTTAAATTTTATTTAATCTTGAGTAATCTAAAAATAGTTTGATTTAAATTTTATTTAATCTTGAGTAATCTAAAAATAGTTAAAACTTTAATTTTATTTAATCTTGAGCAATCTAAAAATAGTTTGATTTAAATTTTATTTAATCTTGAGTAATCTAAAAATAGTTAAAACTTTAATTTTATTTAATCTTGAGTAATCTAAAAATAGTTAAAACTTTAATTTTATTTAATCTTGAGTAATCTAAAAATAGTTAAAACTTAAATTTTAGTTAATCTTGAGTAATCTAAAAATAGTTAAAACTTTAATTTTATTTAATCTTGAGTGATCTAAAAATAGTTAAAACTTAAATTTTATTTAATCTTGAGTAATCTAAAAATAGTTAAAACTTAAATTTTATTTAATCTTGAGTAATCTAAAAATAGTTTGATTTAAATATTATTTAATCTTGAGTAATCTAAAAATAGTTAAAACTTTAATTTTATTTAATCTTGAGTAATCTAAAAATAGTTAAAACTTAAATTTTATTTAATCTTGAGTAATCTAAAAATAGTTAAAACTTAAATTTTATTTAATCTTGAGTAATCTAAAAATAGTTAAAACTTAAATTTTATTTAATCTTGAGTAATCTAAAAATAGTTAAAACTTAAACTTTATTTAATCTTGAGTAATCTAAAAATAGTTAAAACTTTAATTTTATTTAATCTTGAGTAATCTAAAAATAGTTAAAACTTAAATTTTATTTAATCTTGAGTAATCTAAAAATAGTTAAAACTTTAATTTTATTTAATCTTGAGTAATCTAAAAATAGTTAAAACTTAAATTTTATTTAATCTTGAGTAATCTAAAAATAGTTAAAACTTAAATTTTATTTAATCTTGAGTAATCTAAAAATAGTTTGATTTAAATTTTATTTAATCTTGAGTAATCTAAAAATAGTTTGATTTAAATTTTATTTAATCTTGAGTAATCTAAAAATAGTTTGATTTAAATTTTATTTAATCTTGAGTAATCTAAAAATAGTTAAAACTTAAATTTTATTTAATCTTGAGTGATCTAAAAATAGTTAAAACTTTAATTTTATTTAATCTTGAGTAATCTAAAAATAGTTAAAACTTTAATTTTATTTAATCTTGAGTGATCTAAAAATAGTTAAAACTTAAATTTTATTTAATCTTGAGTAATCTAAAAATAGTTAAAACTTTAATTTTATTTAATCTTGAGTAATCTAAAAATAGTTTGATTTAAATATTATTTAATCTTGAGTAATCTAAAAATAGTTAAAACTTAAATTTTATTTAATCTTGAGTAATCTAAAAATAGTTAAAACTTAAATTTTATTTAATCTTGAGTAATCTAAAAATAGTTTGATTTAAATTTTATTTAATCTTGAGTAATCTAAAAATAGTTAAAACTTTAATTTTATTTAATCTTGAGTAATCTAAAAATAGTTAAAACTTTAATTTTATTTAATCTTGAGTGATCTAAAAATAGTTAAAACTTAAATTTTATTTAATCTTGAGTAATCTAAAAATAGTTAAAACTTTAATTTTATTAATCTTGAGTAATCTAAAAATAGTTAAAACTTAAATTTTATTTAATCTTGAGTAATCTAAAAATAGTTAAAACTTAAATTTTATTTAATCTTGAGTAATCTAAAAATAGTTAAAACTTAAATTTTATTTAATCTTGAGTAATCTAAAAATAGTTAAAACTTAAATTTTATTTAATCTTGAGTAATCTAAAAATAGTTAAAACTTAAATTTTATTTAATCTTGAGTAATCTAAAAATAGTTAAAACTTAAATTTTATTTAATCTTGAGTAATCTAAAAATAGTTAAAACTTTAATTTTATTTAATCTTGAGTAATCTAAAAATAGTTAAAACTTTAATTTTATTTAATCTTGAGTAATCTAAAAATAGTTAAAACTTAAATTTTATTTAATCTTGAGTAATCTAAAAATAGTTAAAACTTAAATTTTATTTAATCTTGAGTAATCTAAAAATAGTTAAAACTTTAATTTTATTAATCTTGAGTAATCTAAAAATAGTTAAAACTTTAATTTTATTTAATCTTGAGTAATCTAAAAATAGTTAAAACTTTCATTTTATTTAATCTTGAGTAATCTAAAAATAGTTAAAACTTAAATTTTATTTAATCTTGAGTAATCTAAAAATAGTTAAAACTTAAATTTTATTTAATCTTGAGTAATCTAAAAATAGTTAAAACTTAAATTTTATTTAATCTTGAGTAATCTAAAAATAGTTAAAACTTTAATTTTATTTAATCTTGAGTAATCTAAAAATAATTAGATTTAAACTTTATTTAATCTTGAGTAATCTAAAAATAGTTAAAACTTTAATTTTATTTAATCTTGAGTAATCTAAAAATAGTTAAAACTTAAATTTTATTTAATCTTGAGTAATCTAAAAATAGTTAAAACTTTAATTTTATTAATCTTGAGTAATCTAAAAATAGTTAAAACTTTAATTTTATTTAATCTTGAGTAATCTAAAAATAGTTAAAACTTTAATTTTATTTAATCTTGAGTAATCTAAAAATAGTTAAAACTTTCATTTTATTTAATCTTGAGTAATCTAAAAATAGTTAAAACTTAAATTTTATTTAATCTTGAGTA
>CAMPDV010005774.1:0-29031 GCA_946699065.1 Loxodes magnus | reverse complement strand
AACTTTTTATTTACAGGATTAATTCTTTAATAAATAAAAAAAACTTGACTAATAAAGGTTAAAATTTTATAAAACATATTCATAGTACCTAAATCGAATACTGCTAGGAAATAATCCAATATTCAACTAAATAGGGATAACTAAAGTGAAAAATAAAATCCATAAAATTTAAAGATAAATAATAAGAAAAAGTTGTGGACAGAAACATGTTCTTTAAATGAGTTACAACATATCAATTTAACTAACTTACATTTGGATAGCTAACAGCATAAAAGATTCTTTAAATTTTATAAAAAACAATATGAATAATGAAAAAAAGAAAAACAACATTAAGATAATATATTTATATATATTTTCGAGAAATAGGAAAATATAAAATTAAAATATCGCACTGAAATAATAAAGATGAAAAAAAATAATAATATAAGCATAAAAGATATTATATCAAAAAGTAATAAAGAATATACAAAAGAGATTATAGATAAAATCAAGCAGAAATTTCATAAAAGTAATATTTAAAGAATTGAAAATAATTTGATAAAAAACAAGTTAGAGATAAGGAAATGATAACTGCAAAAATATTAATAAACCAATTCTAAAATGAAAAATAATTACAAAAATAACATATTTAACTTTAAATAGAAATAATATAAAAAAATCCAAAATAATATATAAGCTTGAAACTTAACTATTATTATTAAAAAAAAAAATTTAAGATAAATATATAGGCTAAGAAATAATAAAATGTATATGTAGTGATATGAATAAATTTTAACATATATATAATTGTCTGTAAAATGCAAAAATAATAAATAAATTGAATAGAAAACAGAAATATAAATATAAATAAAGAAAATGGAAAAAGTAAAAATATAATAAAAGAAGAAAGAATAGTAACAAACAAATTTAATTTAAATATGCGAGAAGTTATTAAATAACTACTTGAATAAAACCAAATATTAATAGATTCTATAACAAAAAAAATTATTTATTAAAAAGAAAAACAGATAAAATAATAAAAATAATATGATAAAATATAAAGACAGAATGACAATAATCTGAAAAAAGATTACATCAGATGAAGGACTATACTTCTGAGTTAAGTAAAATATTAGTTAATCTTTTAGTAAATCATTATTATCATAATTAAAAAAATGAATATAGTGAAATTTAAATATATGCTCCAGCTTTTTAATAACTGTCAAAAATACTTTGCTTAATATTTTATCATTCATTTTGTACTTTAGTTATAAATAAAATATTTACTAAAATTCATAATTTTATTTTTCAATATATTTTATCAAAGTTATATATTTCTATATATTTTCTATTTTGATTTTTTAGTATTTTTGCTAAAAAAATTATTTTCGAATTATGTATAGAGTCAGAATCATTTAGCTTTTTCTTCTTCATCTCTCTCACTAATCCAGTTAATTCTTTTACCTTCTTTCCATTCTCCCTCTTTTCTTATCTTTTGTGCAGTTATAAACGTACCCTTTCCATGCTACTTTCCGTTAGATCACATCCCAACGTATCTTCTTCCATCAGGTCATTAAAAAATACCAAATCCTTATTTTTTATCGTCTACAAATCTACCAATGTAACATCTGCCATCACTTCAATTAAGTTCACCTCTTCCATGCATTTTATTATTTTATCATTCTCCCACGTAATTTCTACCATCAGGTCATTAATAAAAACCATTTCCATGAATATTATTATCATAAAAATCTCCTTCATAAAAGCTTCCATCTGCCCAATGGAATTTTCCCATTCCATGCTTTTTTCCATATTCATAACTACCTTCATATTTTGCTCCATCAGATCATGTTTCAATTCCATGTCCATGTTGTTTGTCTTCTTTTCATTATCCTAAATATTTAGCTCCATCTATACGTATATAAGTTCCTTCACCATGGCTTTTATCATCTTATCACTCTCCTTCATAGAAATCACCATCTCCATGAATGAGCCTACCTTTTCCATTTGTTTTGTCATTTTTTCAATATCCTTTATATATGGAACCATCAGTTCATATTTAAATTCCTTCGCCATGCCTCATGCCTTCAAGAGATCATTATCCAATATAAATAACTCCATTATCAAGCTCTACAGGACTTTTTTTTGAAACTTAAACTCCATCTGATAATTTTTGGTCTCATTTAAATGGACCCATTTTAGCTTCTGTTTCTTTAGTAGCAGCATTAGAATAATCAGGCATAGGTTTTTTCATTTCTTAAATTTTAATAAATTCTTAATTTTTCTATAAGTTCTAAATATTAAATTGGTTGCTTTATCTATTTTGACCCAAGGTAGTAACTTGTGAATTTTCCGTAATTAATTTAATTCATTCTGTCTCTATATTTAATGATTAAAGATCTTAGCTTTAATATTAAAAGCGATTATAACATTTAGATTCATTATAACTCTAAAATGCTTAGTTTGTTTGCTTTTATCTTTATTAAATACTTTTCTAATAAGTCATTTTAGGTTTTAGTTTCAGGCAAATTTATTTGATAGTATTTGGTGATTTTTTGTAAATGTAAGAAATGAAGGATTATAGATGTGTAATTTGTAGCAAGTATTGATATAGGTGTGGTTGTAATAATACAGGCTATGATGATATTAGATGTAATAACTTGTAGCTAAGGCTTTATTGTAAGTAAGCTATTTTCTTTTACTTTTATATAATTTGCTTCTTCCTTTCATCTAATTTCTATACTCATTAGTTACTTCTCATCAAATTTTTCTCTTACTATTACAGTATTTCCATTCATTCACTATTTAAAGGCAGATCTTCAATTTTAAATCTGAACACCTTATAGCAAATGCAGCAGCTCATTTAGTTCTATAAAAACGACTAAGTCTTTAAGCATAAACTACAGAAGGTATGTCCACAAGGTAAAACGGTAGGAATGGCAATAGTTAAGTTAAATGGATATAAGCAGTACTAGCATATTTGCATCATTTACATTTTATAATAAAGCTGATAAACTAAAACACTTAAACTAATTTAAATTCAATTATAGATAACAAAATAAACGTTAGCTTTATAAATAATTCTAGCAAAAATATAAACTTATAAATATTAAATAATTCAAATACAGCTTATTTTAAATTCTAATTCACATTCAAATTTATTTTTCTATAAAGAATAACAAAATTTAAAACAGATTTTAATAAACAAAATTATGATCAACAAAGAATTTAAAATTAAGTTAAAAGAAATATAATTATTTAATAGAACACCATCAATTCTTAAACATAGGAAAAGTAAAAAAGCAAGTATTTAGAAAGATAATAAAAAATAAGATACAATAATTAATTATAATATATTATATTTAAATTAAAAAAGTAAAGCATTTTTAATAGTAAAAAAAGAGTAATAATTATGTTTGGTAGAAATGAAAAAACACATTGCAAATAGTTTAAAATAGTAATTTAAAAACTGTATAATACATAATAAAAATTAAAGAATATTAATAGTATATTAATGATAATATAAATAGATAAGTCCATTTTTATTTATTATATTATAAATTTTTTAACAGCCATGCTTTTTGAAATTTTTCTTTATAATAAATAAATAAAAATGATTATAGAACAAGTAGCACCTCATTGGTGCGCAGCTCTTTCAATATTTAATATTTAGAAAAATTTTCTCATGTTTCTTGTTAAAATCTAGAAGTCCAATGAATCATATCAGCTTCTCCAAATGGGGAATCTTCTTATTAAAAATTATTCTTAAATCTTGAGTCAAATGCTTCAGTCTTCTTGAATAAGGTCCAAATAAGAGATAGTTATTAAGTTCGTAATTAAAAGGCCCGTCAGTCAAACTTTCATACTGCTAGAGAGAACCCTCGGGGTAAGTTAGGTGCGTCTCAACAGAGCTTATCCACCCTTCCCCGTGGTGGCATCTAGTGCGAGATTACTCGCAATGCAGTATACACTGGACCAGATTACCTACTAGTTTGACTGACGCGGCCGACATCCATTTTATTATATATTATAATAAAATAAATAATTAATTAATTAAATCTAATTAAATTTAAGTATTAGAACCATAATAATTTTCTTTAAAAATGGTTATAATTATTTTATAAATAATTAATAATATTAATACAAAAAAGCTAAATATCAAAAAGATAAAAATGAAAAGAAGTAATTTTAAAGTCATAGCAATCTTTTTATTTTTTATTAAGGCTTAATTAGAGAAATAGTCAAAACGTTACAACATAATAACATTTTATGTTTTTTAAATTCTGCTTTCATTATATTTATGATTAATGAATTTTCTTTATTTTTAATCATGATTAATTATATTTCTTCTTTTTATTTTCGAGGGTTTAATCCTCTTTTTTCATTGCTTATCTTGAATTTTTATAGTTTTACTTTAAAAATGTTTAATTAGTTTTAGTTATTTTTTAGGTTTACTTCAATAATATTTCTTTAAAATGTTTATTACTTTATACTTTAACTTAGCTAACTATAGTTTTAAATGCAAGGATAAAAATATAAAACTTTTTTATCTTTAAAAATCCTGCTTTTATATTATTCTAAAAAGTTAATTTTATATTGTAATAGCTTTGAAAAACGTGGAAGGCACCAATAATTTTCATTACAGAAAAAAATCCATAAAAAGCCTTTTTAAGCTCGAAAGAAACTTGGGCACTTGAAATCTTAATATTCCTAGAGAATGGAAGCAAATCAATATAGAAGTTGTTCATTATGCGAGGAGTCAATCCTATCAAAAGTCCATAAAAGATTAATAGCTTTTAATTAAGAAATATTTTAATTTTCTACATTTACAAAATAAATTTAAATATTAAACTAAAGTAATATTGAACCTACTTAAGAGGAAAAGAGACTTTAGAAAGAAGATTAAAAACAGTAAAAAAGTTAACAAGCGTGAAGAAATTTATTATAAAATCAATTCAGAAGAGTGATATTTTATTGCCTTTTTAATTTTGTACTTAAAATAAATATTCTAGCAATAGGCTCAGAAACAAAAATAATAGGTAAAATAGTGAGGAAATCGCAAGAAATTTTAATAAAATAATTATAGTAAGATTAAAGAGCTAATAAAATGTGGATAGCGGAAATATAAATGAAAACATAAAAGCAATAGAGAAAATATTCTATTTTTATTCACATAAAAATCTAGACAAAGTTTCAAAAGTTTCTAAATTTCAGAAATGTTTAGTATAAAAGAAAGAAGAAACAATATAAATTAAGAAAGTATTTCTGAAAATTTGTGAGAAATTAAGACACTTTATACTGTATTGAATTAGAGAAATTCAATAAAGCACTATAATAATATCAAAGATGATATAATCAACAAGAGCACAAAAAATATTGAAAAAGATCAATAAAATAAATATGATAATAGAGCGCATAGACACTCGTTGGAGCTCAGCTCTTGCAATATTAATATATTAAAAAAAACTAAGATTATAGAGCGCGTAGTACTACGATAGCGCGCAGCTCTTTAATTAAAGTCTTTTAAAGTTTAAAAGCGTATTAAGATACATTCTTAACTGTGCTAGCATCCCTTGGAAATTCTTTACTCTTATAGGGCCAGTGTCAGAGTGCTTCCCTAAAGAGACCTTAATCTCAGGCATCGTTCAACATATTGCTACCTGATGCCTTGGTCTTGACATACTTGGCTCAAGGCCAAGATTCTTGTTCATGTCTTCACACGGGGTACTTCCTAGTTACTGAGTTTTTTTCAATCACAGTTAGAGAATTTCTCCTTCAATTTAAAATCAAATATTAATAATAAAAAAAGTGTTCTCATACTTCTTATCGTAATTCTAGCTGTCCAATGAGTCACATCAGCTTCTCCAAATGGGGAATCTGCTTTTCAATAATTATTCTTGAATCTTGAGTCAAATGCTTCAGTCTTCTTGAATAAGATCCATATAAATAATAGTTATTAAGTCATTAGTTAGAAGATCCGTCAGTAAAACGAACATCCTGCTAGCGAGAACCTTCAGGTAAGTTAGGCTTGTCTCTTCCGAGTTTGCCCACTCTTCCCCGTAGTGGTATCTAGTGCGATATTACTCGCAATGAAGCATACATTTCATCAGATTACCTACTATTTCTCCTGACCGCAGCAGACATCTATTTTATCATATAATAAAAGGAAAAAAATATTTTGATAGACATCTAAATTCCATAGAGGTTGATGTAAAAGAAATTTAAAAGATTCCAAAACTAAAAAATTTAATTTTTTTCTTTTATAGATGTTTTAAATATATATAGTAGATATTACTATAATTTCTATTTTTTTAGATTTTATTTTAAGATTAATATCTTAAACTCATTAGTATTTTTAACTACGCTTAAATTTTAATCCATTAATAGTTTATTTATTCAATGAAAGTAACTTCAAATAATGTTTTTCATTCCTTTAAGTTGTGAATCTTTAAGAAGTTTAATAAACTTCTCCTTTATTAGATTCCAAATTTAAAACTTATCTTTTATGTTTTTTCAGCATCTCTTTTAATTTATACTGTTACTTATTAGATGATATATATAAAATGGCAACTAAGAAATAACAGACCTCTCAAACCAAACCTAATAACTCTTAGTAAGATTTAGTCAACAATATTTTTCTTCTTTATGTGGAGAAATATGAATTAAAAAAGGCTATTAGTGATCTTTATTAACGGATTTAAAATTAAATTAATTTTATGGAAATTTTAAACCTGAAAGCTCAATATTACTATAGGAATTAGCTCTAAATCCATTATTGTAGCAAATTTAAGGAGGAATTTTATAGACATAATAGATCGTAGAGAAATTTAAAATATTAGAAACTTCAAGCAAGAAAAATCCTAAATATTAAAAGACTCAACGGAAATAGAGCAATAACCTTCAAAAAAATATAGTCTAAACGAAGAGTATCGGTAAGCTGTTATTGAAAGTGGCCAGGATATAAATTATGAAGTTCTTATCAATTTAGGCAAAAAGAAAAGAAAATAATAGAAAATTAATGGTAAGTTTATTCAGGATTTATTTCAATTAAGAAGGTTTATTTTACAGAAAAAATACTCCAAGTAAATAAAGAAATTCCCTATATCTAATATACAATCAATAATTTCAATAGAAAATGATTGAGATTTGACCTATAGGAATAAATCAAGAAAATTAATTTTTATATAAACAAGATTTATGACAATGAAGATACAAGCAAGTTAAAAGTGCATTCTTTTTTTAATTGAACTCTTCAATTGTTGTGATTCTATTAATGGTGGTATCACGCTAATTAATAATTATTATTAATTACTTACAAAATACCAAATCTTTTTTAACTAAAATTAATATAAGAATAATCTAAAATTCTAGAATATCGTATTGATCATAAATATAAAATTTCTAAAAATATTAAAATTTTAATTTAATTATGAATAACTAATAGTTGATAACAAAGCAGTATGATATCTTTTATACCACAATAATAATTGTTTAAGTTTAATTAATTTATTATTTATTATTACATAACTTAAATTTTAAAATTTTGCTTTTCAATTATTTCAGCTAATTCATTAACCTTTCATATAATTCTTTGATTTCTCATTCGCTTCTTTACATAAATGATTACCACTCGTTCTCCATCTTAATGAGTGTAGTTTTGGTCTAGCTAATTTATGACACTATTCATAGATTCATTAGTATTAAATTATAAATTAAACTAGTAATTAACAATTTCCATATAAAAAGCATACTTTTAAAAGTAAGAAAGCTTTTCCTCACTTTCAATGAGATATTATAAATATGGAAAGCTTAGAAAATGAATAATTAATAAAGGAGAGGGTGTTTTAGGTAATAATTGGTAAAAATATTGATAAATAGAAAATTCTTCCATAAATTGAGCAATATAGCAAAGCAATAATGATTTCTTTATTAATTTCTAATTTATGCTAATATATAACAAATTAAGTTAAAAATATATTTAAGGAAATATTTAATTAATAAATAAAATATAGATAAAAAGCTATTAATTTAATACAAATATACTATAAACATTTTTATTTACTTTTCTTCAAACTACTCCCTAATTATCTTATAATCTTTTTTGCTTTATTTTAAAATTTTACTATTTTACTTGTATAAACTTAATTAAATTTTGAAGAAGAAATAAGAAGCAACTTCATATATGATATCATTCTTCGACTATAATTTATTTAAAAAACTGCAACTTGTTTTAACAATTTTAGTGATTAGTCTATTTTTAATGATTAATGATATATAAAAATTAAACTATTATTAATGATAGCAAAGAAACTTAAACTATTGGTTATATTTAATTTTCATTATAAACTTATTTTTTTATTTGAATTATTAATTATTTTAAATCAAATTTAATAGCTTATAGTTTCTAAAATTACTTTTTGTGATTTAATTATACGACTATAAAAATGATTTAAGCAAGTTTCTAAAGCTTTTAGAAGAATTTTACTATTATTATATTTTATTTTTTACTATTTTTATTTATTTTTTTAAATCATTTTTATGTTCAAATATCGTATTAATGTTTCTTAGTTTCGACAGTTATAATACATTTAGTTTAACAAGTTAAAATCTAATGTATCTTATTAAGATCCTGTTATCAATTGATTAGCTAATTTAAATTAAGTCGTTAAGTTGTAATTTTCATTTAATAAAATGTGAAAATATAAAGAACTTTTAAACTTTAAATTTAAACTAATATAAGAAAATAAATTAACTTTCTTTACTGTACTACTAAAATACTAGGAACAAATCTTATAAAAAATACTCCATAACTATATGATTTAACAAACAATTAAGAAACTTTATAAGGCAGTAAGAAAAATTTAAATATAAATGCTTATTTAAGATATTATGGAATACTAATAACTTTATAAAAACTGTTATTAATTATTTAAAACATTATTGGAGTTTAGATTGGCCTTCTTTACTATACTTATTTTATGGCTAGGAACAACTTTTCTGTCGTTAAAAAAGTCCCTGCTTAGAACCATTTTCTGAAGGGAACTATGTCTTTAAGGTTATCCGTTCTTGGTAGGGACTTTAAGTCTGGTTGTTCATAGCGATGCAACTCCCTAACAGCTGTGTCTAGAACACAACAGGATATTCCCGTTATTCCTTAAAAAGAGAGCGTCGGGTCGTCTAACTGGAAAGGCATTTCCGGTCCCAAAAATATTTTAGTTAAAATTAAATAATTAAAAATCGTTATTAAGATTCTAATAGTTTCATTAAATGTTTTGATTGAAAATATTAAAATTAATTAATTTTAACTATAAGGGTTAGGATCATCTTTAATTAGAGGAAATGTTTCCTCAAATTAATGACAATAAAAGTTTTTATATTCAATACCCAACTGTACATGTCTTCATCTGAATCAATTTCAAACTGAGATAATTCTTCTTTCTCTTCAATAAGCTCATAGAATTGTTCTTCCATCTTCTTGTAATTTTTCTCCAGCTTCTCTAAACAAATTCTAAGGTCATTGTTGTCCTTTTAAAGCTATTTATTCTGTTACTATTAATTACCAAGATCCTGTTTGATTATTGTCACACTAGAATCATCTAATATCAGCTTCTTTCTGTAAATACCTCCAAAGTAGTTACAATATAGCCTCCTCGATGTTCCAAATTATTTATGGCACTGCTCAAGCACTCTTCTTCACTTCGGACATTACCTCCAAAAATGTCCAGCCTTTTGACAACAATAGCAAAGTTTTATTAAGGGCTTGAATTAAAATTTGTATTCTGTTTACATTTTTTCAATTTCCATCTTTTCTGATTGAAGTTAGTTTTTTTTGATTGGTAATCGAATTTCTTCTTTAATTTTCTATTTATTTGCTTCTAGGTTTTTTTCTAATAGTTCAAATTAGGAAGTTAAGGTTTCAATTTAAAACTAAACTTTACTTACCAAGTCTTGATCTTCCTTTTTTCTATCTTACAAAAGAAGCCGAAGATTCAAGTTTTCCGCCTTCAGGATCTATATTTCGGTATTCATTTTCTCAATTAATGAATAAAGCTAATTAATGTCTTGCTCGTGGGGTTTCTCAAGCTTTTTCAGTTTGCTAGGAAATTCCGTATTTCCCAATCCTTAGCAGGAGTTGATTTATCTTTTCTGAATTCTTAGTCCTTGTTAATTAACTGAGATTTAAGACAGATCTTTAAGGTTAGAATTCAAGGTTTAGATTCCCGGGTTTTTTCCATTTTTTTCTAAATCGGATAATATGATTAGAAAATATAAAAATAATTGAATATAATGAATAATATAAAAATTATACTTTAAATATTAAATTATAAATTCTAGTTTTGTACAACAAATTTTCTAAAGTAATATTCAACAATTAAATTTTAAAAGAAAAATAAATATAAAAATATAGCTAATTTTATTTTTAGTTCTTAATCTTGGCTTATATACTGAACTTTATAGAAAATTAAAGTTACTATTATTTTAATTGTTTTTCTTTAATATTTCTTCTTGTCTTTTATTTATTCCTCCAATTATAAATTAAATAATTATTTAGTTTCTTATAATAATATCAACAATTCGAAGTATAACACTTTTAATTAGGTTCATCACTGTTTTTAAACTTCAAAATAAAATCTCCGACTGAAATCTTTATAATATTTTCTTGCCTATACTGTGTGGTAAATTATCGATTATAACTCTTTGTTTCTGATCTTATTATAGGAATTAGGCTAAAATCCAATTAATTGCCAAATTTTTATTAGAGTTTGAGTCTTTGAATTTCTTCGCACTAATTCTACTTATCTTTTCTGTACATTTTCTAAAGTCTATAAATGTTACCTTCTGGGGCAATATACAGATTACTCAATTTATTCCATATTTTCTATAGCTTCTTTTATCAGCCTTTTACTTATTAAAAGATTTCAAGTAAATTATTAGGAATTTTCCATTGGTTTTACAGAACGCTATTTAATACTTCTCTTTACTCCATTTCCTTTTGCTGGCTGCACTGCTGGTTCTACATTCATGGATTGCTAAGAGGAAGTTTATTCAAAAGCTTGCTTTCAATAATCTCAACAATTTATTTAATTTTTCCTCTATATGAAAAATACGCAAATTGAGCTCTTACTACTGAGAATGATAGATATTTTCATACTTGAGATAGTTATTTCTTGTTTTAGAGTTTTTAAGAATCTTATGCTGGAAATCATTATATTAGACTATTGTGGATATTATTTCTACATTTTCTTTATTTTCTTCTACGGTCAATTGTAGATCTTAAGAAAATCTGGTTTGCTAATGCTAAGATGTAGTGAGAAAATGTCTCTGATTTTCTCTCCTGCTCTGAGGAGGAGGTGAAAAAATCCTTATTTTAAGCAGCCATTTTATATATTATATAATATCTATTAAAAACTTTGAAGATATCGGATAAAAATGCTACTATGCTATATATTATTAAGCTATTATAATTTTATAGACTAATTAATAATCTTTTCTTTATAAGTATTTCTTATTTTCCTAATTAAAAATAGAATACATAATTTTCACTAGAAAATATGTTTAATATGAGTTACATAATAAATGCTTATTTAATAGTAAGATATAAAATTTTAAGAATATTTTAAAGTTCTCGGAGTCTCCTTTTTCAAATCTCTTCTGCTTTAAGATAAGTTTTATTTATTTTCCATCCGACATTAAATTGATATATAACATGATTCAAGCGTCTCCTATTTCAGTGTCCGATATTTCACACAACCCTCCTATCATTTCTCAAGGTGCAAAATCTTATTTCTAATTCCAACTCCAAGACATTTAAAAATTCTCATATTAAATGTTAGATTGAGCAGCATTTATATATTTCTTTTAAGGATATTATATTAAGCAAAAAAGGATTATTTTTTTAATTCATAAGTTTCAAATAAATTGAATTGCACTCAATTTATTATAATTTCCTATTTTATTTCTTAAAATAGAGATTGCATTTTATGAATCTTCTTCCTTATTTATAAAAGATAAGTCTAATCTTATACTAATTTAAGTTGGTTCTATTAATCAGATTGATTATTCTATTAAGTTTAAATTTCTTCTCTATTTAATTTACCTTTCTTCTAAGCTTTTGAATATTTTTATGTCCCTTTAATTCACTTCTCTTAAGCAACTAAATTTTTCTTTAAATATTGCAGACAAAAGTGGTAAATCTCTAACACTAATCTGTTCTTAAGTCTTCTATAATTCTAAAATTCCATTTAAGTAGAAGTTTCTCCAATTTGATAAAGCTAGATATTCTTTTTTTATATTTTAGCATTGCTCTCCTTTTCTTTAACTTCTTCTTTATTAAGAAAAAAGCCTAGCTTATATTCCTTTTTACCTGATTGATTCTAATTTTTATGATTTATACTCTATGAATTAAAAAAATGAAAAAGCATTGAATTTTTAAAATGTTTAAGTTTATTAATCTCTTGATACTAAAAAAGAGTATTTTATAAAGCATAATGTATTTAAATAAAATTTTAATTTAAAGCTTAATAAATTAAAATTTTAAACTTACAGAAGAAAGATAAAAATTTAAAATTTACTTAAAAAAGCATAGTAATCAGTTTATTTATTTTATAATTAAAACTAGACTATTTAATTTTAAATTGCCTTACATTTTTATACTAAATTAACTAATTTTAAGTACAGCAATAATATCACTAAAACATCCTTTATTATGGAGAAATTTAAAACCATATAGAAAAACTTCCTTATTATTTATATACAATACTTAACAAGAACAAAGCAAGAGAAATCATTTAAATATAAAAACTAAGAACTTTCTGCTACTATATTATTTAAGAAAAGACATTAGGAAATAGACCATTCAGAATTTTCCAATTGTGGAGAATTGGATACATTCGAGCATATTGAACAATGTGAATCTCTAAAAGATTTGATTGAAGTATTCAAAGATTTCGAAAACTATGATTTACTCGAACTTGTGTCTTATAATTAAAGTTATCTTTATCAAAATTCTAACTGAAAATAATTAGACCAGACAGATTTTTGAATTGAATGCTTTCATAAAAAACTACTTCGATAAGAAATCTTATTATTTAGCAAAATGACAAATTTTTATAAGAAATATTGAACTATGAAAGTCTTGGAAGCTACAATGATGATGAAGAGGAAGATAGAACTGATATGGAGCAAGAGAATTAATCAGGAAATATAATAAACTTATTAGGTATATGAAAATATAGTAAAAACATATTAATAATAATAATTAAATATATATCATTTATTTTAGAAACAATTATATTTTTGTGACTAGTTTGAATAAAACATTATTAAGAGTAAATTTAAGTTTAATTTTCATATTTTATCAAATGTTAAGCTTAAGATCCATTTTTTATTTTCAACCAAACCTGATAACAAATATTTATGGAACTTCACAGACTGCAATCTGAGAAATTAAAATTACACTTCAAAAATAAAAAACCATTCATTAAATTCGAAACCTAAGAACAAAAATTCTTACTAGATCACTAATATGGTATAACTATATAGAAAATAAATTAATAGCCTTATCCTTAAATTCTACCTAGTGATTCCATGGAAGTTTAACCAAAATTCTAACTACCAGTAAAGAACGAAAGAGACTTAAGAGATGCAAGTACTGCAAGAAAATATGTCATATAGTAATAAACTGCAGACTTTTAAATAAAAATAAAGAATAGAGAAAAGATAATTCTTCTATGCTAAATTTGATGCTTACTGATAAAATTATACTGAAAAAACAATTCTAAAGCATAAAGCTTTTACAAAAAAATGGTAGAAGAAAGCGAAAGAAAACAAATTTAATTCTTAGATATTAACCAGAATTGAGAATAGTAATTTACTAAGAGGAAGAAGAAAAAGAACAGCGAGAAGCTTTTAAATACTGATACAAGAGCAAATAACCCCAGGAAAAGAAAAGTGTTGAGAAGCTTTAAGAAATTTAAAAGTGGTTTATCTATAGATATGTGAAGCCACTGTAATTAATTATTATGATTATTAAATTTTTTTAAGTTTTAATTGCTTAAATAAATTAAATTTAATATTTTAAGTTTAAAACGCATTTAAAGAGTGAAGTATCTATAAATAATAATAATGGCTGAAATGTCCTTAGCCACAAAATGTGATGCATGTGATGGAAACTTTGATGATAACAAGAAGATTCCAATGAAACTAGAATGTGGGGATTTAATGTGTTATGAATGTATACAAAATAGATTTTTAAATTCGAATTCAATTGCGTGTGCAAAAAAAAATTGTCGATAATCTACATAGAAGCATCCAACTGAACTAGAAAAGAATCAAAACTTATTAGATAGTATCAAATAAAACTTAATATCACATAACATAGAACAGCTTAAGTCTGTAGAAGCAGATATTAATAAAGAGCTATTAAGATTAAAATAAGTAAAATGAATAATATTAAAAGAGCTCTTATAAAATTTAGAAAAATGCTTATTAAAAGATTTCTCCAATATCTAAGGAGAGCTACTTAATCTCTAAGCAGCTACAAAAAAAGAGCTAAACAATTTATATGAGATATAAAATAAAGCGTAATCTTAAAAAGTTATATGCAATCTATTAAACTTAAATTAAACGGTTTAGAACTCTAAGAATGTAATAGAAAAAGTTCAATAAGAAACTACCCAATTGAATAATGACCATAATATAAACATTTTTTAATAAGACAACAAGAACAAAGTTAAGATACAATAAAGTTAAAGAAAGATAAACAAATAGCAAGAATATATATAATATTTACTGAGCTAGATATAGTTATTATAAGAATAACTTATAACTTAATAAAAGAAATCAATATAAGAAACAGATAAATTAATATAGATAAATCTGCAATTTTAAAGGGAGAAACAGGTAAAATTATTATGATTTATAGAAATAATAAAAAAATGCTAGAATAGAAGATTAAGCATCCAATAATATCTAATAAAAAGCTTTAGTGGAATTCGTTTAATTTTAAAGTCAAGGTATTTATTAATTTTTTATAGACTAAATAACTTAGGGACATACGTATTCTGTGTGATCTGTAGCAATATCAAGTGACTAGAAATGAATAGTTTCTGGAAGTGCAGATGAAACGATAAAGGTATGGGACTTTACTAGTGGTTAGTTAAAATGTACTTTGTAGGGACATTTGCATTCTGTATTATCTATAGTAATATCAAGTGATCAGAAATGAATCATTTCGGGAAGTGGAGATAAGACAATAAAGATATGGAACTTACAAACTAACAAGTTATAGAATACTTTGTGGGGACATACAGATGCTGTATACTCTTAAGCGATATCAAGTGACTAGAAATTCATTGTTTCTGGAAGTGCAGATAAGACGATAAAGATATGAGACTTTACTAGTGGTTAGATAAAGAATACTTTATAGGGACATTCTGACTATGTAAAATCAGTAGCGATATCAAGTGACCAGAAATGAATAGTTTCAGGAAGCTTAGACAAGACGATAAAGATATGGAATTTTCAAACTAAAAAATTATAGAATACTTTAAGTGGACATACAAATTGGGTATTGTCTGTAGTAATATCAAGAGACCAGAAGTGAATTGTTTCTGGAAGTACTGATACAAAGATAAAGATATGGGACTTCCAAACTGGATAATGTACAAAAACTATTGAAGGTCACATTAGTAGTGTAGAAGGTATTCAAATAAGTTAGGACAATAATTATATAATATCATGCAGTTTTGACAGAACTATTAAGATCTGGGACTTTAAGACAGGCTAATGCAAACAGACTCTTTAAGGGCATGAAGGTGTTATAAGAGCAGTGGCATTGAGTAATGATAATAAATGGATAATATCAGGAGCGGAGGACAATATAATGAAGAAGTGGTGCTTATCAAGATGAGAAAAACTCTAAAAGTTAAATAATTAAAACTTTAAAAGATAATATGATGATTGAAAAAGTAATAATTAATTAAATTTATAAACTATAAAAAAGAAAAATGATAGAATTTATAATTTTTTTTAATTTAAATTATAAAGTAACGAGAAAGTTTTTTGATTGCTATTTATTAATAATTAAAAGATGATGAATAATATAAAAAATTTGATTATTTTAAATTTAAAAAAATTATTTAAGAATCAGAATTTTAAATTCTTCAGAAAAATAAATTTTTAGTAATCTACATTCCTCTACTACAGGCTATAACTTTTAACTGCTAATATATAATAAATATTTTCCTTAATTAATAATTTAGTTACTTATTCATTTGATTAAAACTTTTCAATTCAATAATTTTTAAGTTGCTATTATAATTATTTGATAGTAGTCTTTGAGAATATTTTAGGTGATAGAAATGAAGAGTATAGATGGATAGTAGGTATTGAGTTATGATATAAATGTGGTTGTAATAGAATATGTTAAGAACATTAGATAAAAAATGGTAGTTAATTATTTGTTATATTTGAGTAATATTCCTTTTACTTCTATTTAACTTACTTTTTCATTAAGTCTAATTTATATGCTCATTGCTTACTTTTCATCAAATAATACTTTCACTAATACAGTATTCTCACACATTCTAACTCATAGGCATTCTTAAAATTTAACTATAAAACAATTAGCAATAAATGCAAAGCTCATTTAATCTTAGCATAAACAACAAAAAGTATGTACGCGAGATAAGCAAGTAAAAATACGTAAGTTAAGAAAAAGAGTAAAGTGATATTAGCAAAGCTACATCATTTATATTTTGCAAAAAAGTTACCAATAAATAGCTAAAAATATATTAAACAGTTATAATAAAAAAGTAAATATTAGTATAATAGAACCTCTCTAATAATTAACTAATTATATAAAAATATATATATCATTATAAAAGTTAGTCATTAAAATTCATTATTAATTAGTTAATGTGATTCCATCATTATTAGGTCCATGATAAAAGTTAAAACTTTTTCTCTTTTTAGTTTTCTTAATCTCAAATTTGATTTCCTTCTTGTTCTTTTGTCTTTTAATTCTGTTCATAACTGGAGTGAGAGGGTATTAGTGGAGTTCCAAATTTTTAAGTAAATATAACAGCTTATTTAAGTCTTTCTAAGTTAAAAAATTAAGAGTTTAAGTCATTTCGGACACCGAAGGTCTCTCCGTTCCAAATCCCGTGAATCAGTTAAAAACAGTGAAAGGTATAGACGATTATGGTAATTTACTTGCTTAACCTCTGATGAAACTATCCTTATTTTCTTCTCTCGATTATTGACATAAGTTTCAGAGGATGTTTTCTAGCTTAGCAAGTTTAAACTTTGAAATATCCTTTAGCAATTAATATATAATTTAAAATTAAAGTAAAAGAATGTAATATAACAAAAGAATGGAGGGAAAGTATTTTGAAAAGTCTGATTATACCTCAAAGTTTTATAAAGGTTCCTTACTAAATCTTAGATTTAAAAGGGAATGCACTGCATGATTATTTAGTTTAAATAGAGGCTTGAAATTTATTATTTTGGAGTATGCAATCATTATTCATGGAATTTTCTGTTTACAGAAACTGATCAGCAGATTATATTCTTTTAAGTTCACAAAGAGGCAGTTCAGAGTAAGCATAAAAGTAATTTAAAATATTTAATTGATATTTTAACTATCAATAAACATCTTAAAGCTAAAGATATAAAGCCAGTAGGTCCCTTAAAATGAGGCATTTTCCATTAAAAGATAATCTCAAACCTGCAAATTTTAATATTTTTCAAAATAAATTTGTTTAACTGAAAGAATGAAGGTGCCAAGATTTTAAATTATCTGATTGTACCTCAAATCCTTAGGAGTTATTTTTTTGGATCCAGGGTCTTGAAGCGAAAACATCTAAAGATTATTGGTCTTTGATAGGGGCTTAAAGTATATAATCTTGGAATATACATTCATTATACATGCTGATCCCTGTCTGCAGAAACTGATTAACAGAATATCCCTTCACATCCGTCAAGAGTCCATTCTCAGAATACAGGAAGACTTATCTTTTTAAAGATTCAAAGCTAATAGTGATTAATTTTGACTAGTATGTTTTAAATTTGCTAATGATATATCTAGTGTCTTAAACAAGGTATAGTAATTGGTAATTAAGTTTGATTATATTAAATTATATACAAAGTAACAAAATTATTGCCTATATGCTTATTATTCTTCAAGAATAGATGGAAGTGTTTCCCATTTTTCATATTTAAAGTATTTTATTATAACTTATTATTTAGTTATATTTAGCTTAGAGAAATAAAGAAATTTAAAATTATAAAATGCTGCCAGGGATTTGTAACTCTAAGTGCTAGAATTTAAATTAAGCTTTGGAAAATTAAAATTACTTAAAGCTTTAAGGTTAGACAAACGAGTTCCTAAAATCACATGATATTTTAACTTGGATTGTCTAATAGATTTTAGCAGATACAATTACTGATGATCATTTGATCATTTGATAAGCTTAGCACTAAAATTCAAGTAATTTTATATATAAATCTGAAAAGAAAGCCTGTAAGGGGGCAAATGCTTTACAAGACTTATTAAACGAATCCAATGCAAAGCATTAGAGCGAACTAAATTTTAAGTGCTATCAATGTTGTGAATATTGCAGCTCCATTTCAAACTTTTCTTATTTTGCTAATTCAATAAAGATATAGATTGGAAAATTTCAGGTAAAAGATATAAATAAGTCTGAAAAGAGAATTAAGCCTATCTTTAGTTAATGAACCTAGGTAGCCAATAATACTAATAATTAGCCCTTTAAACTAAAGGGAGGAGGTTGTGGGATCTCAAAGTAAAAGGTGATTTTACCTTAATAAAGCACTTAAAACCTTTAAATGACATAGTAGGAAGTATTAGGAACTGAATAACAAAAGATATATAAAGAAGGATTATAACTCTTAAAAGAGGGACTGAATGAATAAAAGATGGAAAAAGTTTTACAAGGAATTTAGACAATTCAAAAGCATAAGTTTAGCAATGTCAACGATCCCTTAGTTCTTATAATTTAATTTATTGAAGTTATTTCTCATAAGTATTCTGAAGGCTGATCTTAACTTTTGAAGGGGTAGCTTGTTCGAAACCTTCCCGAACTTATGGATATGCTATTTTAGAAAAACTAATTTATAAGCGAAGAAACAAAGAAAGATCTAATGGTAAAAATTTAAGCTAGTTTAAAGTTAGTAAATAAAAATAGAATTGGAGGTCCAGAGTTAGAATTCGTCTTGAGATACAGTTTGATGATACTGGAAAACATCCCAGATTAAAAAGATACTGACAATTTTAGTATTTTCTGTAAGATTGTAAAAGTTTCTAAATGAGTAGTTAATTTGTCATTTACAGTTGGAGCTATTGATACAGAGGCGATCTCCTTTATAAAGGAGTTTTTCGATTGGGGAAATGGATGAGTAAATAAAAAAATTAGTCAGAAATAAAATTGAAAATTGAAAATCTTAGATACTCTCGCATACGACTTAGCGAGACAATACTCCAAAGTAAACTTTGAATAATTCTAAAACATTATTTTGAAAGAAAATAAAGACTTAAGATTTAGAGCTTGCTTCCTTCTAAAACACATGGCAATAAATCCATAAGCTAGTCAAGAATTAATAGAGGATTCTTGCAAATTTTTAGAATAATTATGCCATGATAAGGAATGATCAATTCGATACTATGCTTTGAAAACATGATTAGAACTAAGCCTAGAAAAAAGCTAATTAGCCTGCACTTATAAAGAAAGGATATTTGAATAAAAGAAGGAGAGTCTAAATAAAAATGTTAAGGAGCATTAGATTATAATAGAATTATTAACGGATCCAGAACATGTTACTTAATTTACATAAACCATGGAAGAGAATTGATTAGCACTTAAGGGTATAAAAAGCAGTATCTATTAAAATATGATAAGATATTAAAAAGATGAGATTTAAGACAGTTTAGAACATTATGTTAGCTTATTATGTGCTCCTAATCCTTATTCATAGATTTAGAAAGATCTGGAAGAAGAAATTTAAAACTTTTTAGACGATGAAAAGAAAACAGGGCTATTACTTCTTGGAAACTCAGGGTCAGGAAAAAGCTTATTTTTGAAGAATTTAACATTAAAATATCTGGAGTAAAAGCACGAATATTTACCTATATACATATATCTTCCAAGTATAAGAGCATTTGAAGATTCCTTAGTAGAAACAGCTCTAAAGAACTATTATATTGAAGAGAGCGAAAGACTGATGTTTAGAAAAATATTGTTTTTATTAGATGCATTTGATGAGTTAGGATAATACAAAGCTATCATAAGTTCTAACCAAATAAACTAAAAGTATCCTTATGCAAAATATATAATAACATGTAGAATCAACTATGCTTTAAAGGCTGAAAATTATAAAAGTTTCTTTTCTCCTTATAAAAACGAGAGAGCGTAAATATAAGAGTTGGAAGAGTTGTATATAAAACCTTTTAGTATAAGTTAAATAGAATAATACATAAAGTTAGTCATAAATAAACAAAGAAAAGAGTAAAATCAAAGTGTAAATGAGAATGAAAAGCAAACAGAAGAAGTTTAAAAGGTAAAAGAAATAGCGAGCTTTATATAAAATATTCCAGGTCTAAAGGATATTATAAATAATCCTTTTTTACTATTCATTTGCTTGAGCGAAAATGAAATTTGAGAGTATTTAAGAAAAGGAAATTTCTAAAGAATTTAAAAAGCAAAAATTTATGAGATTTTTATAAATAAATGAAACGATAAAACTAAGGGAAAATTGGCGAATATGGGATATAACTATAAAAAGATCAAATAATAAAGAGAAATATTTGAAAGCATCTAAATAAATGCAGCTTATGGATTATTAATGGGATAAGTTGAATTAGAGAATATAGATTAGGAAAACAAGGATTGGATAGAAAAATTTACTGAAAGTTCAAATCATATAGGATGCTTAATTCAAATAAAGGAATGAAACAAATAAAAAAGATTCGAA
Organism: Loxodes magnus; assembly: GCA_946699065.1. Classification (NCBI taxonomy): domain Eukaryota; phylum Ciliophora; class Karyorelictea; order Loxodida; family Loxodidae; genus Loxodes; species Loxodes magnus. The sequence goes on along the minus strand of CAMPDV010005774.1, from coordinate 8,061 downwards.
TTTTTGCATACATCAATAAGAGATTATTACATAGCGAAGGATATAGTAGATTTATCAATAAATTTAGATAAAAATAAGCATATTTTAGAAAGCCATAATATTAATAAGTTTTCTATAGTGGATAATAAGGATATATAATAGTTTATAAAAGAGGTTAATAGTTCAGAAGAACTATAATCAAATTTAGTGAAGATAGTAAAAGAAACTAAACTTAATAAGAATTTACAACAAGCTGCTGCTAATTGTATAACTATATTGAATTGGATGGATTATTAGTTTATGTAGTAGGATCTTCAGGGAATCTAAGTAGCTGAGGCAGATTTGAGTGATTCAGTATTTGATGGTTGTGATTTGAGTAACTCCAATCTAAATAGGGTGAATTTCAGTAGAGCCTGGTTTAGAAATTGTAATTTTAATGATGCTAAAATGAGTTAAGTTAACTTTGGTTAAATGCCAATAATAGAAGGCCATACAGATAATGTTACATGTTTAGCAGTAACTTTAGATAGCAAGTATATAGTATCAGGAAGTTGTGACACAACGATAAAAATCTGAGAGTTGGACACAGGAAATGAAATTAAGACATTAGAAGGACATTTTGATTCAGTTGAATCCTTGGCATTAACAACTGATAATAAATATATAGTTTCAGGAAGTAGTGATAGCACTATAAAAATATGAGATTTGGAGACAGGAAACGAAATTAAGACATTAAAAAATCATAAAAGCTCAGTAACTACACTAGCATTAACAACCGATTGTAAATATATAGTATCTGGAGGTGAAGATGCAGCTTTAAAAATTTTAGATTTTGAAACAGGAAATGAGATTAGTTAATTAGAAGGTCATACGGATTCCGTTAGAGCAGTGATAATATCTACAGATTAAAAGAACATAATATCAGGAAGTGATGATACTACGATAAAAATTTGAGACCTGGATACAGGAAATGAGATTAATACATTAAAAGGTCATACTGAATCAGTTAAGTCATTGGCAATATCGACAGATTATAAGTAATTAGTATCAGGAAGTAGAGATCAAACAATAAAAATCTGAGATATTAGTACAGGAAATGAGATTAAAACTTTATAAGATCATACCGAATCAGTCGAGTCTTTGATAATAACGTCTGATAATAAATATATAATATCAGGAAGTGCTGATGAAACTATCAAAATTTGAGAGTTAGCTACAGGAAATTGTATTAAGACATTTTAAAATCAAAATAGTTCTATTACATCATTGGTATTAACGAATGATAACAATTATATAGTATCGGGGAGTGGTTATACTATAAAAATTTTATAGATGGAAGCAGAAAAATATACTAAGGAATTACAAGGGCATTCTAGTTAAGTTTATTCATTATAAATAACTACGGATAATAAGTATATTATATCTGGAAGCTATGACTAAACCATAAAAATTTGAGAGTTAGAAACAGGTAACGAAATTAAGACATTATTAGATCATTCTAGTTCTGTTACATCATTAGCAGTATCGACAGATAATAAATATATAGTATCTGGAAGCGAAGATTATACGGTTAAAATCTGAGAATTAGAGACTGGAAATAATGTAAAAACATTAAAAGGTCATACGAATGCTATTAAATCATTAGCAATAACCACAGATAATAAATAAATTATATCAGCAAGTTACGAAGCCATAATAATCTGAGAGATGGAAAGTGGAATCAACATTAAAACATTAAAAGACCTTAGTGAGCCAGTTGAGACATTGACGATAACAAAGGATAATAAATATATAGTATCAGGCAGTATTACTGCGATAAAAATATTAGAACTAGAGACAGGAAATGAGATTAAGACATTATATGGCCATACTAGTTCAGTTTACTCATTGGCGATTTCAATGAATAATAAGCTTATAATATCAGGAAGTGTTGATTAAACCATCAAAATTTGAGAGTTTGATACAGGAAATGAAATTAAGACTTTAAAAGGTCACTTGAGTTCTGTTACATCATTGGCAATAACTTTTAATAATAAATATATAGTATCAGGAAGTTGGGACAAAACTATAATTATCTGAGAATTAGAGACAGGAGAAAAGATAAATTTAATATAAGGTCATAAGGAACCTGTTAGAGCTTTGGCAGTATCTACAGATAATAAGTATATAATATCAGGAAGTGAAGATAAAACTATTAAAATCTGAGAGATGTTGACAAATAATGATCCATACAATGGAAGATTAAAAAGAATAATAGGAAGAAATGGATTGATAATTCATGAATCTTCATTTGAAAGAGCAGAAGTAGAAGAAAGAAATTCGTGGATTTTAGAAGACAATAACATTTCATTAAATTGATAAAAAAGTAAAACTATAATAAGTGATAAAATTGTTATAAATTAATTATAAAATGGTAAAATTGCTAATAGACTCTATATCTACTTCAAAGAATTAATAAACTCACTGATTCTATATTAAAACAGAAAGAATTTTTAAATGGGTAAATTGAAGATAAAAAGTAGTATTTCATAAAAAATTAAAGTAGGAATTGAAACATATTTGATTTTATAAAACGCAAAGAATGAAAGAAAGCTGATAATATAGAAAAATAGAGTTTTAAAATAATAAAGATAAAGATAAATAAAATTTAAAAACAGAATTAGTTTAAAAAAGTGATCAAAAAGTCAGTAAGATAAAAGGAAAATTTTATGTTATTTACCTTCTAGAGACATTGGACAGATTAAAAATTCATAAAAGAGATTAAAGTCTTAGAAGAATGTATAAAAAGAGAAAAATGTAACGAAAAATAAAATATTTAATATACTTAAATTATATCAAATTAGTGTATAAGTACTATTTATTAGAATAAATAATATTTAGTACAAAAGAAGGAAAAAATCTAGAAAAATCTAGAAAAATAAGTATTATGGTGAGTTGAATCTTAAAATAAGGCTAATAAAATATAAATGCATAAGTTAAAATAAAGATAATAAAGTTAGAACTGTAAATTAAAAGAGAATTATGTAATATGTTTAATTTAAATTTGTTTTAAGATGATTTTTTAGATTAAGAAAAGATTTATTAATTTGATCTAAAAATAACTATTTTTTTAACTGAAATAACAAATCCAAGTAAACTTAACTTTAAGAATAATTAATAACTAAAAAATTATATTTGTTGATTATTATTTTGAACCACTGAGGAACAGAATGTGTAAATAATGGTTAGTATAGAATTAAAAATGAAATATAGCAAGCTAATTTGTAAGAAAGGAAAATATTCAAAAGTTTGGAATTTAAGTAAATTTCATTTTAAATAAATAAAACCAAAAGAAATATGAGGAAAACGGATATAAGCAGAAGTAAATATTTCTCTAATTAACTAAAATATTATGAAAAGTTTTCAATTTTAGCTCTTTGATCATATTTTAAAACTAAAAACTATTCAGATCAAATAAAAAAATTTGCAATGACATCTAATTTTTCTAGAAGAAAGCTAATTTTGAAATATATCAAATTTACTAGACAATTTTATGCTATGTATTTTAAACTCAGGCATCTTATTATAGAATCTTTCATCTTTCTCTTCTAAATGTTAAAATAAAAAGATTAATTAAAGATATATTAAAAAAGTTTCTAATATACGAGAGCATTATTCTACATACAAACTATTTGCTTTTATTTTAATTAGGTTAAAGATGGTAGTTAAAATGTAGCATAAATGAAATAATTTATTTGTATTTTGGGTTTTCTATAATTATATGTTTATACACTAAATTTTATATTCTTTATTTGTTTCTTGTAGTTGCTATTAATCTATATAAATTCATTTATTTTCATTAATTATAAAAGGTCTGTTTAGTCATTAAAAAAGATTCTTTTTACGTTTGATTTACTAAAAAGATATTTTAGGGATGATAATTATAATATTTTCTTTAATAATTCTCTGTAAAATATTTTGATTAATGAAAGCTTAAAACTATATAAATAACTATTTGATAAGTAAAGAAAATGTAGTCCAGTGTACTTTTTATGAAAGTTTGTAAAGCAACAATGTAAATACGACTAAGAAAGCCTTTATATCACTTCTTAATTAATATTAGACTTAAATTTAGAGGATCTTTCTGTTAAAACTTTATATTTAAGGATAGATATTAAAATTAAGATAAAAATACATAAGTAAAGAGATAAAGGTAGGATTATGAAAGCATAGCAATTAAAAGCAAGCAAGGAAAGAAAATTAAATATTCAAAGAGGAAGGAAATTAACTTTTAAATTCTAGATATAATTATAATCAATCGTAGTTGATAAATAAAAGGAGAAAAATCAAACAGAAAAAGCGTTTTATCCAGAATTCTAGAGTGATTAAAACTACAGAATGAACATTTTAGACTCATTTTAATTTTAAAAACTTTTATTTAAAACATTTGTTAGTTTTAACCTACACTCCTTATATTAATCAAAATAAAGCCCTTATATGTTTATTTTCTAATATAAGTATTCCTCAATTTTAGCTTGTATTATTTTTTAAAGCTCTTCTAATAGGAAAATGATACATTGAGAGCTTTATTCTTAAGTTCTAGTAAATATAAATTTGTTTTTATCCATCTACTTTAAGGTATTCAGTTTTTAGAATTAAAAAATAGTAGATTATAATAAGGTATATCATCTTCTATTATCTGAATAAAAAATTTAGGCTTAACTTTGAAAAGCTAGAGCCTTTTATTGTCTAATTTCTTTTTTTAGATTTCAGAGTTTTTTCAATTAAAGGGTGAATAATAACGTAATAACTATAATGCTAGTAATTAAGGATATCTATTTATAAAAAATAAAGAAGTAGAAGTTACTTGCATTTCATTATTTCTAAATGCAGTTAATTAGATAATAAAAGAGGAAATTAATTAAGCTAAGTTTATCATTCTCTTATAGTTAACTTATAAAGAATGGGTTATTATTATTAAAAAACTGAAATTGTATTAAGAGATTAAAAGAACCTGGCTTCTAGCTTAAGTATTGAAAATAAGTTATATTTAAATATCTCGCAGGAAAGATAAGGAATTTGCTTCTGTAAATATAGAGTTAAGTTGAAATGGTTAAATGGAAAGAAGATGACAAATGACTTAATTCATTTACCTGTACATTTCTTCAGAAATTAGAATTCATAAATATTAACCTTCAAGTAGAGAAAGAAACTTCTCTGATTTATTATACTGCTAAGATATCTAAATATACAGTCTTCTGAAGGTCTTATATACAAGAAGTTTTTAAAGTAAAATCTCCGATTAATTGACTTTGAGAACTTAGAATTAAATTAGTTTATTTTTTAACTTCTACTCTTATAAGCATTCCTATTTAAAGCTTCTTAGTAATAAAAAATTCTTCATTATCTAACTGAAAATTTCTGATGATTCTTACCCTTTAACCAAAAATTAGAAAGAAGTTAAGATTTAATCCCTCATTTAAAAATTTTATAATAATGAGCTAATTTAAAGATAAATACTAATGAGGCTTAAGACTAATTAAAGAGATAGAATAAAGAATTTGAAATAAAGGAGATTAATAACTAGTAGAATACTATTTAATTAAAAGTACTTCTATTTATTAAATTAGATTAAATAAAGCTAAGAGCTATTATTTTAATCATATGGTATAATTATAGATTTTAGAGATTTACTTTTAACTTAAAAGTAATAAGTTTAAGATTTAAATAGAAGAAAACAGATAATACAGCTTAGATTCTAATTAGTACTTAGTTCTGTATTAGTGAATTGAGAAATAGGAATAGCTTCTCTCAGCCGATAATTAATGACTTATTACTAAAGATAGCAAAATAAAAAATTAGAGTTGCAAAATCAGAGCAATATTAGTTAGAAACTTAACAGAAATAAGATTATCCAATCGAAGTTAAAATTGTAGGTTTTAGGGATTAATCATTGTAAATTTTAAAAAGTAAGAAATTCGGATGTGTAAATCTCTTTTAACAAGAGATCCCAGAATAAATTACTTCCTAAAAAGCATAAATGAGCAGCGAAGAGTAAATTAAAGATATTTCTATTCTTAACTAGTATTTTTCAACTGATTTATAGAAATTACTTTACAAAAAGCTTTGAAATTACTGAATAAAGATTCATAATATAGTCATAGAAAATTAAAGAAAAACCAAAAAAACTATAAAAAGGCTACTGTTCAGATCTTTATTGAAATACGAAAAAAAATTATAAGAAAAAGTTTATAAAAAAAGGCGGGGAATATTAGGGTAAAGAAATTAATATGTGCAGGTATAATAAAACTAAATAAGAATTAATATTTGATGGTTTCTTTCTTATAATTTAGTATTATAAAAGACATTAATTTTAGGTACCTAAAAGCTAATATAATATTGAACATACAAATTTACGCTAAAATTAAGATATGTTAATATTCTAAGTTCCATAAAAGGCAAACAATAATTACACTAATATAACCTATGAAGGTTCTAAGTTATAATCCCATCAGAAAGCAGTCCCTTAATTAGATATTTTTTTACCTGGCAAATATTAAATTACCTTTCTATATTGTCAAAAGTTTATAATAATCCTACTTGAGAGTAAAGATTTTTGCTCATGGATTATAACTTATAAGCTTCTTTAAGGCTTAAAATTTCTTCTGTATACTTTTTTAAATCCTTTAAGAAATTTTCTTTTTCTTTCGGCTACGATATCCACAATGTAAAAATTTTTTGCGAAGTCTAAACTTTTTATTACTCTTTCTAAATCTTTCTGAACTCTTAAGAATTTTCCCTTTTAGACACACAACTTAATTTCAGCAACTTAAATTTTCCTTAAAGGTCTGCATAGCTCTCAACATATTATTCTTTTTTATCTAAACATTTTTCTTCCTTATAATGAATCTTAATATTGTGATTTTCCTACTTCAGAAATAGGTTAAATATTCAAGAACCTCTTTAGTCTTCTCAAGGAACAATTCTTTGTCTTAATAAATTTGTAATTTTATTAGTCGAAACCTCATTGCAGCATAAAGGCGTTTATTAGTTTATTCATATTTTTGAGTTTTTTGCAAATCTCTCCTTGTGATTATAAGCTTAATCTTTGCTGGGATTCAATTTAGATTCTTCTCATAGAGCTAATCAAGCTTTTAAGAGTTTGCTAGTCTAATTGAATATCTTCCTTTTTAACTTGTTGTTATAAGGTTAAGATAAGTTCTTATGCTTTAATAAAAAAATTTATTTCCTCTTTGTATCTTTCTAGTAGCCTTAGGGATTTCCTTTAATTTACCAGACTTTAATATTCCTTTATAAAGTAAAATAATTTAATTAGTAAAGCAAATTGACACCCTACTTTAATTAATTGCTTTATTAATCTATTTTATTTTAGTTTTTGAATTCTGCCAAATAATTTACTGTTTCTACTTTAGGATTCTTCTGTTATACTTGTTTACAAAATTAGCTGATTAAATTTCAGCTCGAATAGTAAGCATAGCTCTATTTCCTTAATTATAATTAATCTAGACTCATTATCTTATTAAGGTTTAAAAAAGACTCTAAGGAATCCAGAAAACCCTAAAAAAGGTATCTCAAAGGAGGGTTTTAAAGCCTTTAATTTGACTAAACTTTATAATTTAAGCTATAAATGGTTCATAGAACTCTCACTTAAATTACATTTTACTTCTTATCTTACTAGTTTGCTATCGATATCTCTTTTATTCTTATCTAGCTTAATTTTTATCTTCGGGTTGAAACTTCCAAGGCGAGAATAAAAAAGTCCTATTATCTAATTAGAGTGCTAAAAAGCACTTAAAAATTTAACTAATCAAAGATAGAATTTGTTCTTCCTAAAGTTTATCAAGCTTGATAAAGTAGCTAGCATGAATTCTGATTGAGTTAAACCTTTTCTGAGTTAATAGTTTAGCTTCTTTGCACTTGTTACAAGCCTTTTTGCTAAAAGGTCTATTACTTTAGTATATTTTTAGTTAAAAGAAAATTAACAAGAAGCTACCTCTTCTAAGATACGTATCCACATAAGTTTCTATTAAAAGAAACGTTTTTCCTTTATATAAAAGTAGCAGATATTCGTATTTATTAATC
>CAMPDV010005773.1:0-26868 GCA_946699065.1 Loxodes magnus | reverse complement strand
TATCGCAAATAAATTGACAACAAAAGATAATGAAATAAAAATAATGGTACTCCCGCGTCTATTAAACGAAAACACAATAAAATAAAAATATTAAATGGAATAATAAAGAAAGTAAAAGAATAAATGTGCAAAATTAGTAATAAAAACAAAATAAAGATAATAAATAATTTTAGAGGACTGATAAAACAGCAATAAAAATGATATGTTAAAATTAGAGTATAAAAGTGCTTGCTTAATGAAAAAGAAGAATAAAAACGTTAATAAAAGTGACCTGCGTAATATGTATATAAATTGACAACATGAAAATGAAGAATATAGTAAATATTGATTAAAAGATACGAAAAACAGCAGATAAATGTAAAGAAAATGATAAAAAGTACTGATATAAATATAAAAATTGAATGGATGAGGATAATAAAAAGTCTAAAACTGATATGAAAGAGGATAAACGAGGACGAACGGGTGACTTTTCTGTATGAGTAATAGGATCTGATTAGGTGATAGAAGTTGATTAAAGTAAAGCAAAAAAGATTATTGTATAAACGAGCAACTTGCATGCAATAAATAATATAATATGATATAAAATAATATAAAAAACAAGTTAAATAAGCATTATAAAGAGTGAAATATAAAAAATAAAGAGCAATGAAAAAAGATTAAAATATAAGTCATAATTTGTATATAAAAAAGCATTGAAAAAGAAACTGAGTCTCGTAAATATAATAAATATGACTGAAAAAAGACAAAAAAGAATATAAATATAGTTCCCGCGTCTAATAGATAAGACTTGTCATAAAAACATAGCCAAATAAACCGCTTAGACAAAATGGGACCCCCGCGTCTAATATATATGAATTGCTATAAAACTGACATAAAAAAGCTGCGAATAAAAGTAATGCGACTGGAATAAAATAAAATATCGCAAATAAATTGACAACAAAAGATAATGAAATAAAAATAATGGTACTCCCGCGTCTATTAAACGAAAACACAATAAAATAAAAATATTAAATGGAATAATAAAGAAAGTAAAAGAATAAATGTGCAAAATTAGTAATAAAAACAAAATAAAGATAATAAATAATTTTAGAGGACTGATAAAACAGCAATAAAAATGATATGTTAAAATTAGAGTATAAAAGTGCTTGCTTAATGAAAAAGAAGAATAAAAACGTTAATAAAAGTGACCTGCGTAATATGTATATAAATTGACAACATGAAAATGAAGAATATAGTAAATATTGATTAAAAGATACGAAAAACAGCAGATAAATGTAAAGAAAATGATAAAAAGTACTGATATAAATATAAAAATTGAATGGATGAGGATAATAAAAAGTCTAAAACTGATATGAAAGAGGATAAACGAGGACGAACGGGTGACTTTTCTGTATGAGTAATAGGATCTGATTAGGTGATAGAAGTTGATTAAAGTAAAGCAAAAAAGATTATTGTATAAACGAGCAACTTGCATGCAATAAATAATATAATATGATATAAAATAATATAAAAAACAAGTTAAATAAGCATTATAAAGAGTGAAATATAAAAAATAAAGAGCAATGAAAAAAGATTAAAATATAAGTCATAATTTGTATATAAAAAAGCATTGAAAAAGAAACTGAGTCTCGTAAATATAATAAATATGACTGAAAAAAGACAAAAAAGAATATAAATATAGTTCCCGCGTCTAATAGATAAGACTTGTCATAAAAACATAGCCAAATAAACCGCTTAGACAAAATGGGACCCCCGCGTCTAATATATATGAATTGCTATAAAACTGACATAAAAAAGCTGCGAATAAAAGTAATGCGACTGGAATAAAATAAAATATCGCAAATAAATTGACAACAAAAGATAATGAAATAAAAATAATGGTACTCCCGCGTCTATTAAACGAAAACACAATAAAATAAAAATATTAAATGGAATAATAAAGAAAGTAAAAGAATAAATGTGCAAAATTAGTAATAAAAACAAAATAAAGATAATAAATAATTTTAGAGGACTGATAAAACAGCAATAAAAATGATATGTTAAAATTAGAGTATAAAAGTGCTTGCTTAATGAAAAAGAAGAATAAAAACGTTAATAAAAGTGACCTGCGTAATATGTATATAAATTGACAACATGAAAATGAAGAATATAGTAAATATTGATTAAAAGATACGAAAAACAGCAGATAAATGTAAAGAAAATGATAAAAAGTACTGATATAAATATAAAAATTGAATGGATGAGGATAATAAAAAGTCTAAAACTGATATGAAAGAGGATAAACGAGGACGAACGGGTGACTTTTCTGTATGAGTAATAGGATCTGATTAGGTGATAGAAGTTGATTAAAGTAAAGCAAAAAAGATTATTGTATAAACGAGCAACTTGCATGCAATAAATAATATAATATGATATAAAATAATATAAAAAACAAGTTAAATAAGCATTATAAAGAGTGAAATATAAAAAATAAAGAGCAATGAAAAAAGATTAAAATATAAGTCATAATTTGTATATAAAAAAGCATTGAAAAAGAAACTGAGTCTCGTAAATATAATAAATATGACTGAAAAAAGACAAAAAAGAATATAAATATAGTTCCCGCGTCTAATAGATAAGACTTGTCATAAAAACATAGCCAAATAAACCGCTTAGACAAAATGGGACCCCCGCGTCTAATATATATGAATTGCTATAAAACTGACATAAAAAAGCTGCGAATAAAAGTAATGCGACTGGAATAAAATAAAATATCGCAAATAAATTGACAACAAAAGATAATGAAATAAAAATAATGGTACTCCCGCGTCTATTAAACGAAAACACAATAAAATAAAAATATTAAATGGAATAATAAAGAAAGTAAAAGAATAAATGTGCAAAATTAGTAATAAAAACAAAATAAAGATAATAAATAATTTTAGAGGACTGATAAAACAGCAATAAAAATGATATGTTAAAATTAGAGTATAAAAGTGCTTGCTTAATGAAAAAGAAGAATAAAAACGTTAATAAAAGTGACCTGCGTAATATGTATATAAATTGACAACATGAAAATGAAGAATATAGTAAATATTGATTAAAAGATACGAAAAACAGCAGATAAATGTAAAGAAAATGATAAAAAGTACTGATATAAATATAAAAATTGAATGGATGAGGATAATAAAAAGTCTAAAACTGATATGAAAGAGGATAAACGAGGACGAACGGGTGACTTTTCTGTATGAGTAATAGGATCTGATTAGGTGATAGAAGTTGATTAAAGTAAAGCAAAAAAGATTATTGTATAAACGAGCAACTTGCATGCAATAAATAATATAATATGATATAAAATAATATAAAAAACAAGTTAAATAAGCATTATAAAGAGTGAAATATAAAAAATAAAGAGCAATGAAAAAAGATTAAAATATAAGTCATAATTTGTATATAAAAAAGCATTGAAAAAGAAACTGAGTCTCGTAAATATAATAAATATGACTGAAAAAAGACAAAAAAGAATATAAATATAGTTCCCGCGTCTAATAGATAAGACTTGTCATAAAAACATAGCCAAATAAACCGCTTAGACAAAATGGGACCCCCGCGTCTAATATATATGAATTGCTATAAAACTGACATAAAAAAGCTGCGAATAAAAGTAATGCGACTGGAATAAAATAAAATATCGCAAATAAATTGACAACAAAAGATAATGAAATAAAAATAATGGTACTCCCGCGTCTATTAAACGAAAACACATAAAATAAAAATATTAAATGGAATAATAAAGAAAGTAAAAGAATAAATGTGCAAAATTAGTAATAAAAACAAAATAAAGATAATAAATAATTTTAGAGGACTGATAAAACAGCAATAAAAATGATATGTTAAAATTAGAGTATAAAAGTGCTTGCTTAATGAAAAAGAAGAATAAAAACGTTAATAAAAGTGACCTGCGTAATATGTATATAAATTGACAACATGAAAATGAAGAATATAGTAAATATTGATTAAAAGATACGAAAAACAGCAGATAAATGTAAAGAAAATGATAAAAAGTACTGATATAAATATAAAAATTGAATGGATGAGGATAATAAAAAGTCTAAAACTGATATGAAAGAGGATAAACGAGGACGAACGGGTGACTTTTCTGTATGAGTAATAGGATCTGATTAGGTGATAGAAGTTGATTAAAGTAAAGCAAAAAAGATTATTGTATAAACGAGCAACTTGCATGCAATAAATAATATAATATGATATAAAATAATATAAAAAACAAGTTAAATAAGCATTATAAAGAGTGAAATATAAAAAATAAAGAGCAATGAAAAAAGATTAAAATATAAGTCATAATTTGTATATAAAAAAGCATTGAAAAAGAAACTGAGTCTCGTAAATATAATAAATATGACTGAAAAAAGACAAAAAAGAATATAAATATAGTTCCCGCGTCTAATAGATAAGACTTGTCATAAAAACATAGCCAAATAAACCGCTTAGACAAAATGGGACCCCCGCGTCTAATATATATGAATTGCTATAAAACTGACATAAAAAAGCTGCGAATAAAAGTAATGCGACTGGAATAAAATAAAATATCGCAAATAAATTGACAACAAAAGATAATGAAATAAAAATAATGGTACTCCCGCGTCTATTAAACGAAAACACAATAAAATAAAAATATTAAATGGAATAATAAAGAAAGTAAAAGAATAAATGTGCAAAATTAGTAATAAAAACAAAATAAAGATAATAAATAATTTTAGAGGACTGATAAAACAGCAATAAAAATGATATGTTAAAATTAGAGTATAAAAGTGCTTGCTTAATGAAAAAGAAGAATAAAAACGTTAATAAAAGTGACCTGCGTAATATGTATATAAATTGACAACATGAAAATGAAGAATATAGTAAATATTGATTAAAAGATACGAAAAACAGCAGATAAATGTAAAGAAAATGATAAAAAGTACTGATATAAATATAAAAATTGAATGGATGAGGATAATAAAAAGTCTAAAACTGATATGAAAGAGGATAAACGAGGACGAACGGGTGACTTTTCTGTATGAGTAATAGGATCTGATTAGGTGATAGAAGTTGATTAAAGTAAAGCAAAAAAGATTATTGTATAAACGAGCAACTTGCATGCAATAAATAATATAATATGATATAAAATAATATAAAAAACAAGTTAAATAAGCATTATAAAGAGTGAAATATAAAAAATAAAGAGCAATGAAAAAAGATTAAAATATAAGTCATAATTTGTATATAAAAAAGCATTGAAAAAGAAACTGAGTCTCGTAAATATAATAAATATGACTGAAAAAAGACAAAAAAGAATATAAATATAGTTCCCGCGTCTAATAGATAAGACTTGTCATAAAAACATAGCCAAATAAACCGCTTAGACAAAATGGGACCCCCGCGTCTAATATATATGAATTGCTATAAAACTGACATAAAAAAGCTGCGAATAAAAGTAATGCGACTGGAATAAAATAAAATATCGCAAATAAATTGACAACAAAAGATAATGAAATAAAAATAATGGTACTCCCGCGTCTATTAAACGAAAACACAATAAAATAAAAATATTAAATGGAATAATAAAGAAAGTAAAAGAATAAATGTGCAAAATTAGTAATAAAAACAAAATAAAGATAATAAATAATTTTAGAGGACTGATAAAACAGCAATAAAATGATATGTTAAAATTAGAGTATAAAAGTGCTTGCTTAATGAAAAAGAAGAATAAAAACGTTAATAAAAGTGACCTGCGTAATATGTATATAAATTGACAACATGAAAATGAAGAATATAGTAAATATTGATTAAAAGATACGAAAAACAGCAGATAAATGTAAAGAAAATGATAAAAAGTACTGATATAAATATAAAAATTGAATGGATGAGGATAATAAAAAGTCTAAAACTGATATGAAAGAGGATAAACGAGGACGAACGGGTGACTTTTCTGTATGAGTAATAGGATCTGATTAGGTGATAGAAGTTGATTAAAGTAAAGCAAAAAAGATTATTGTATAAACGAGCAACTTGCATGCAATAAATAATATAATATGATATAAAATAATATAAAAAACAAGTTAAATAAGCATTATAAAGAGTGAAATATAAAAAATAAAGAGCAATGAAAAAAGATTAAAATATAAGTCATAATTTGTATATAAAAAAGCATTGAAAAAGAAACTGAGTCTCGTAAATATAATAAATATGACTGAAAAAAGACAAAAAAGAATATAAATATAGTTCCCGCGTCTAATAGATAAGACTTGTCATAAAAACATAGCCAAATAAACCGCTTAGACAAAATGGGACCCCCGCGTCTAATATATATGAATTGCTATAAAACTGACATAAAAAAGCTGCGAATAAAAGTAATGCGACTGGAATAAAATAAAATATCGCAAATAAATTGACAACAAAAGATAATGAAATAAAAATAATGGTACTCCCGCGTCTATTAAACGAAAACACAATAAAATAAAAATATTAAATGGAATAATAAAGAAAGTAAAAGAATAAATGTGCAAAATTAGTAATAAAAACAAAATAAAGATAATAAATAATTTTAGAGGACTGATAAAACAGCAATAAAAATGATATGTTAAAATTAGAGTATAAAAGTGCTTGCTTAATGAAAAAGAAGAATAAAAACGTTAATAAAAGTGACCTGCGTAATATGTATATAAATTGACAACATGAAAATGAAGAATATAGTAAATATTGATTAAAAGATACGAAAAACAGCAGATAAATGTAAAGAAAATGATAAAAAGTACTGATATAAATATAAAAATTGAATGGATGAGGATAATAAAAAGTCTAAAACTGATATGAAAGAGGATAAACGAGGACGAACGGGTGACTTTTCTGTATGAGTAATAGGATCTGATTAGGTGATAGAAGTTGATTAAAGTAAAGCAAAAAAGATTATTGTATAAACGAGCAACTTGCATGCAATAAATAATATAATATGATATAAAATAATATAAAAAACAAGTTAAATAAGCATTATAAAGAGTGAAATATAAAAAATAAAGAGCAATGAAAAAAGATTAAAATATAAGTCATAATTTGTATATAAAAAAGCATTGAAAAAGAAACTGAGTCTCGTAAATATAATAAATATGACTGAAAAAAGACAAAAAAGAATATAAATATAGTTCCCGCGTCTAATAGATAAGACTTGTCATAAAAACATAGCCAAATAAACCGCTTAGACAAAATGGGACCCCCGCGTCTAATATATATGAATTGCTATAAAACTGACATAAAAAAGCTGCGAATAAAAGTAATGCGACTGGAATAAAATAAAATATCGCAAATAAATTGACAACAAAAGATAATGAAATAAAAATAATGGTACTCCCGCGTCTATTAAACGAAAACACAATAAAATAAAAATATTAAATGGAATAATAAAGAAAGTAAAAGAATAAATGTGCAAAATTAGTAATAAAAACAAAATAAAGATAATAAATAATTTTAGAGGACTGATAAAACAGCAATAAAAATGATATGTTAAAATTAGAGTATAAAAGTGCTTGCTTAATGAAAAAGAAGAATAAAAACGTTAATAAAAGTGACCTGCGTAATATGTATATAAATTGACAACATGAAAATGAAGAATATAGTAAATATTGATTAAAAGATACGAAAAACAGCAGATAAATGTAAAGAAAATGATAAAAAGTACTGATATAAATATAAAAATTGAATGGATGAGGATAATAAAAAGTCTAAAACTGATATGAAAGAGGATAAACGAGGACGAACGGGTGACTTTTCTGTATGAGTAATAGGATCTGATTAGGTGATAGAAGTTGATTAAAGTAAAGCAAAAAAGATTATTGTATAAACGAGCAACTTGCATGCAATAAATAATATAATATGATATAAAATAATATAAAAAACAAGTTAAATAAGCATTATAAAGAGTGAAATATAAAAAATAAAGAGCAATGAAAAAAGATTAAAATATAAGTCATAATTTGTATATAAAAAAGCATTGAAAAAGAAACTGAGTCTCGTAAATATAATAAATATGACTGAAAAAAGACAAAAAAGAATATAAATATAGTTCCCGCGTCTAATAGATAAGACTTGTCATAAAAACATAGCCAAATAAACCGCTTAGACAAAATGGGACCCCCGCGTCTAATATATATGAATTGCTATAAAACTGACATAAAAAAGCTGCGAATAAAAGTAATGCGACTGGAATAAAATAAAATATCGCAAATAAATTGACAACAAAAGATAATGAAATAAAAATAATGGTACTCCCGCGTCTATTAAACGAAAACACAATAAAATAAAATATTAAATGGAATAATAAAGAAAGTAAAAGAATAAATGTGCAAAATTAGTAATAAAAACAAAATAAAGATAATAAATAATTTTAGAGGACTGATAAAACAGCAATAAAAATGATATGTTAAAATTAGAGTATAAAAGTGCTTGCTTAATGAAAAAGAAGAATAAAAACGTTAATAAAAGTGACCTGCGTAATATGTATATAAATTGACAACATGAAAATGAAGAATATAGTAAATATTGATTAAAAGATACGAAAAACAGCAGATAAATGTAAAGAAAATGATAAAAAGTACTGATATAAATATAAAAATTGAATGGATGAGGATAATAAAAAGTCTAAAACTGATATGAAAGAGGATAAACGAGGACGAACGGGTGACTTTTCTGTATGAGTAATAGGATCTGATTAGGTGATAGAAGTTGATTAAAGTAAAGCAAAAAAGATTATTGTATAAACGAGCAACTTGCATGCAATAAATAATATAATATGATATAAAATAATATAAAAAACAAGTTAAATAAGCATTATAAAGAGTGAAATATAAAAAATAAAGAGCAATGAAAAAAGATTAAAATATAAGTCATAATTTGTATATAAAAAAGCATTGAAAAAGAAACTGAGTCTCGTAAATATAATAAATATGACTGAAAAAAGACAAAAAAGAATATAAATATAGTTCCCGCGTCTAATAGATAAGACTTGTCATAAAAACATAGCCAAATAAACCGCTTAGACAAAATGGGACCCCCGCGTCTAATATATATGAATTGCTATAAAACTGACATAAAAAAGCTGCGAATAAAAGTAATGCGACTGGAATAAAATAAAATATCGCAAATAAATTGACAACAAAAGATAATGAAATAAAAATAATGGTACTCCCGCGTCTATTAAACGAAAACACAATAAAATAAAAATATTAAATGGAATAATAAAGAAAGTAAAAGAATAAATGTGCAAAATTAGTAATAAAAACAAAATAAAGATAATAAATAATTTTAGAGGACTGATAAAACAGCAATAAAAATGATATGTTAAAATTAGAGTATAAAAGTGCTTGCTTAATGAAAAAGAAGAATAAAAACGTTAATAAAAGTGACCTGCGTAATATGTATATAAATTGACAACATGAAAATGAAGAATATAGTAAATATTGATTAAAAGATACGAAAAACAGCAGATAAATGTAAAGAAAATGATAAAAAGTACTGATATAAATATAAAAATTGAATGGATGAGGATAATAAAAAGTCTAAAACTGATATGAAAGAGGATAAACGAGGACGAACGGGTGACTTTTCTGTATGAGTAATAGGATCTGATTAGGTGATAGAAGTTGATTAAAGTAAAGCAAAAAAGATTATGTATAAACGAGCAACTTGCATGCAATAAATAATATAATATGATATAAAATAATATAAAAAACAAGTTAAATAAGCATTATAAAGAGTGAAATATAAAAAATAAAGAGCAATGAAAAAAGATTAAAATATAAGTCATAATTTGTATATAAAAAAGCATTGAAAAAGAAACTGAGTCTCGTAAATATAATAAATATGACTGAAAAAAGACAAAAAAGAATATAAATATAGTTCCCGCGTCTAATAGATAAGACTTGTCATAAAAACATAGCCAAATAAACCGCTTAGACAAAATGGGACCCCCGCGTCTAATATATATGAATTGCTATAAAACTGACATAAAAAAGCTGCGAATAAAAGTAATGCGACTGGAATAAAATAAAATATCGCAAATAAATTGACAACAAAAGATAATGAAATAAAAATAATGGTACTCCCGCGTCTATTAAACGAAAACACAATAAAATAAAAATATTAAATGGAATAATAAAGAAAGTAAAAGAATAAATGTGCAAAATTAGTAATAAAAACAAAATAAAGATAATAAATAATTTTAGAGGACTGATAAAACAGCAATAAAAATGATATGTTAAAATTAGAGTATAAAAGTGCTTGCTTAATGAAAAAGAAGAATAAAAACGTTAATAAAAGTGACCTGCGTAATATGTATATAAATTGACAACATGAAAATGAAAATGAAACGAGCAACTTGCATGCAATAAATAATATAATATGATATAAAATAATATAAAAAACAAGTTAAATAAGCATTATAAAGAGTGAAATATAAAAAATAAAGAGCAATGAAAAAAGATTAAAATATAAGTCATAATTTGTATATAAAAAAGCATTGAAAAAGAAACTGAGTCTCGTAAATATAATAAATATGACTGAAAAAAGACAAAAAAGAATATAAATATAGTTCCCGCGTCTAATAGATAAGACTTGTCATAAAAACATAGCCAAATAAACCGCTTAGACAAAATGGGACCCCCGCGTCTAATATATATGAATTGCTATAAAACTGACATAAAAAAGCTGCGAATAAAAGTAATGCGACTGGAATAAAATAAAATATCGCAAATAAATTGACAACAAAAGATAATGAAATAAAAATAATGGTACTCCCGCGTCTATTAAACGAAAACACAATAAAATAAAAATATTAAATGGAATAATAAAGAAAGTAAAAGAATAAATGTGCAAAATTAGTAATAAAAACAAAATAAAGATAATAAATAATTTTAGAGGACTGATAAAACAGCAATAAAAATGATATGTTAAAATTAGAGTATAAAAGTGCTTGCTTAATGAAAAAGAAGAATAAAAACGTTAATAAAAGTGACCTGCGTAATATGTATATAAATTGACAACATGAAAATGAAGAATATAGTAAATATTGATTAAAAGATACGAAAAACAGCAGATAAATGTAAAGAAAATGATAAAAAGTACTGATATAAATATAAAAATTGAATGGATGAGGATAATAAAAAGTCTAAAACTGATATGAAAGAGGATAAACGAGGACGAACGGGTGACTTTTCTGTATGAGTAATAGGATCTGATTAGGTGATAGAAGTTGATTAAAGTAAAGCAAAAAAGATTATTGTATAAACGAGCAACTTGCATGCAATAAATAATATAATATGATAAAAATAATATAAAAAATAAGTTAAATAAGCAATATAAAGAGTGAAATATAAAAAATAAAGAGCAATGGAAAAAAGATTAAAATATAAGTCATAATTTGTATATAAAAAAGCATTGAAAAAGAAACTGAGTCTCGTAAATATAATAAATATGACTGAAAAAAGACAAAAAAGAATATAAATATAGTTCCCGCGTCTAATAGATAAGACTTGTCATAAAAAAATAGCCAAATAAACCGCTTAGACAAAATGGGACCCCCGCGTCTAATATATATGAATTGCTATAAAATTGACATAAAAAAGCTGAGAATAAAAGTAATGCGACTGGAATAAAATAAAATATCGCAAATAAATTGACAACAAAAGATAATGAAATAAAAATAATGGTACTCCCGCGTCTAATAAACGAAAACAAAATAAAATTAAAATATTAAATGGAATAATAAAGAAAGTAAAAGAATAAATGTGCAAAATTAGTAATAAAAACAAAATAAAGATAATAAATAATTTTAGAGGACTGATAAAACAGCAATAAAAATGATATGTTAAAATTAGAGTATAAAAGTGCTTGCTTAATGAAAAAGAAGAATAAAAACGTTAATAAAAGTGACCTGCGTAATATGTATATAAATTGACAACATGAAAATGAAGAATATAGTAAATATTGATTAAAAGATACGAAAAACAGCAGATAAATGTAAAAAAAATGATAAAAAGTACTGATATAAATATAAAAATTGAATGGATGAGGATAATAAAAAGTCTAAAACTGATATGAAAGAGGATAAACGAGGACGAACGGGTGACTTTTCTGTATGAGTAATAGGATCTGATTAGGTGATAGAAGTTGATTAAAGTAAAGCAAAAAAGATTATTGTATAAACGAGCAACTTGCATGCAATAAATAATATAATATGATAAAAATAATATAAAAAATAAGTTAAATAAGCAATATAAAGAGTGAAATATAAAAAATAAAGAGCAATGGAAAAAAGATTAAAATATAAGTCATAATTTGTATATAAAAAAGCATTGAAAAAGAAACTGAGTCTCGTAAATATAATAAATATGACTGAAAAAAGACAAAAAAGAATATAAATATAGTTCCCGCGTCTAATAGATAAGACTTGTCATAAAAAAATAGCCAAATAAACCGCTTAGACAAAATGGGACCCCCGCGTCTAATATATATGAATTGCTATAAAATTGACATAAAAAAGCTGAGAATAAAAGTAATGCGACTGGAATAAAATAAAATATCGCAAATAAATTGACAACAAAAGATAATGAAATAAAAATAATGGTACTCCCGCGTCTAATAAACGAAAACAAAATAAAATTAAAATATTAAATGGAATAATAAAGAAAGTAAAAGAATAAATGTGCAAAATTAGTAATAAAAACAAAATAAAGATAATAAATAATTTTAGAGGACTGATAAAACAGCAATAAAAATGATATGTTAAAATTAGAGTATAAAAGTGCTTGCTTAATGAAAAAGAAGAATAAAAACGTTAATAAAAGTGACCTGCGTAATATGTATATAAATTGACAACATGAAAATGAAGAATATAGTAAATATTGATTAAAAGATACGAAAAACAGCAGATAAATGTAAAAAAAATGATAAAAAGTACTGATATAAATATAAAAATTGAATGGATGAGGATAATAAAAAGTCTAAAACTGATATGAAAGAGGATAAACGAGGACGAACGGGTGACTTTTCTGTATGAGTAATAGGATCTGATTAGGTGATAGAAGTTGATTAAAGTAAAGCAAAAAAGATTATTGTATAAACGAGCAACTTGCATGCAATAAATAATATAATATGATAAAAATAATATAAAAAATAAGTTAAATAAGCAATATAAAGAGTGAAATATAAAAAATAAAGAGCAATGGAAAAAAGATTAAAATATAAGTCATAATTTGTATATAAAAAAGCATTGAAAAAGAAACTGAGTCTCGTAAATATAATAAATATGACTGAAAAAAGACAAAAAAGAATATAAATATAGTTCCCGCGTCTAATAGATAAGACTTGTCATAAAAAAATAGCCAAATAAACCGCTTAGACAAAATGGGACCCCCGCGTCTAATATATATGAATTGCTATAAAATTGACATAAAAAAGCTGAGAATAAAAGTAATGCGACTGGAATAAAATAAAATATCGCAAATAAATTGACAACAAAAGATAATGAAATAAAAATAATGGTACTCCCGCGTCTAATAAACGAAAACAAAATAAAATTAAAATATTAAATGGAATAATAAAGAAAGTAAAAGAATAAATGTGCAAAATTAGTAATAAAAACAAAATAAAGATAATAAATAATTTTAGAGGACTGATAAAACAGCAATAAAAATGATATGTTAAAATTAGAGTATAAAAGTGCTTGCTTAATGAAAAAGAAGAATAAAAACGTTAATAAAAGTGACCTGCGTAATATGTATATAAATTGACAACATGAAAATGAAGAATATAGTAAATATTGATTAAAAGATACGAAAAACAGCAGATAAATGTAAAAAAAATGATAAAAAGTACTGATATAAATATAAAAATTGAATGGATGAGGATAATAAAAAGTCTAAAACTGATATGAAAGAGGATAAACGAGGACGAACGGGTGACTTTTCTGTATGAGTAATAGGATCTGATTAGGTGATAGAAGTTGATTAAAGTAAAGCAAAAAAGATTATTGTATAAACGAGCAACTTGCATGCAATAAATAATATAATATGATAAAAATAATATAAAAAATAAGTTAAATAAGCAATATAAAGAGTGAAATATAAAAAATAAAGAGCAATGGAAAAAAGATTAAAATATAAGTCATAATTTGTATATAAAAAAGCATTGAAAAAGAAACTGAGTCTCGTAAATATAATAAATATGACTGAAAAAAGACAAAAAAGAATATAAATATAGTTCCCGCGTCTAATAGATAAGACTTGTCATAAAAAAATAGCCAAATAAACCGCTTAGACAAAATGGGACCCCCGCGTCTAATATATATGAATTGCTATAAAATTGACATAAAAAAGCTGAGAATAAAAGTAATGCGACTGGAATAAAATAAAATATCGCAAATAAATTGACAACAAAAGATAATGAAATAAAAATAATGGTACTCCCGCGTCTAATAAACGAAAACAAAATAAAATTAAAATATTAAATGGAATAATAAAGAAAGTAAAAGAATAAATGTGCAAAATTAGTAATAAAAACAAAATAAAGATAATAAATAATTTTAGAGGACTGATAAAACAGCAATAAAAATGATATGTTAAAATTAGAGTATAAAAGTGCTTGCTTAATGAAAAAGAAGAATAAAAACGTTAATAAAAGTGACCTGCGTAATATGTATATAAATTGACAACATGAAAATGAAGAATATAGTAAATATTGATTAAAAGATACGAAAAACAGCAGATAAATGTAAAAAAAATGATAAAAAGTACTGATATAAATATAAAAATTGAATGGATGAGGATAATAAAAAGTCTAAAACTGATATGAAAGAGGATAAACGAGGACGAACGGGTGACTTTTCTGTATGAGTAATAGGATCTGATTAGGTGATAGAAGTTGATTAAAGTAAAGCAAAAAAGATTATTGTATAAACGAGCAACTTGCATGCAATAAATAATATAATATGATAAAAATAATATAAAAAATAAGTTAAATAAGCAATATAAAGAGTGAAATATAAAAAATAAAGAGCAATGGAAAAAAGATTAAAATATAAGTCATAATTTGTATATAAAAAAGCATTGAAAAAGAAACTGAGTCTCGTAAATATAATAAATATGACTGAAAAAAGACAAAAAAGAATATAAATATAGTTCCCGCGTCTAATAGATAAGACTTGTCATAAAAAAATAGCCAAATAAACCGCTTAGACAAAATGGGACCCCCGCGTCTAATATATATGAATTGCTATAAAATTGACATAAAAAAGCTGAGAATAAAAGTAATGCGACTGGAATAAAATAAAATATCGCAAATAAATTGACAACAAAAGATAATGAAATAAAAATAATGGTACTCCCGCGTCTAATAAACGAAAACAAAATAAAATTAAAATATTAAATGGAATAATAAAGAAAGTAAAAGAATAAATGTGCAAAATTAGTAATAAAAACAAAATAAAGATAATAAATAATTTTAGAGGACTGATAAAACAGCAATAAAAATGATATGTTAAAATTAGAGTATAAAAGTGCTTGCTTAATGAAAAAGAAGAATAAAAACGTTAATAAAAGTGACCTGCGTAATATGTATATAAATTGACAACATGAAAATGAAGAATATAGTAAATATTGATTAAAAGATACGAAAAACAGCAGATAAATGTAAAAAAAATGATAAAAAGTACTGATATAAATATAAAAATTGAATGGATGAGGATAATAAAAAGTCTAAAACTGATATGAAAGAGGATAAACGAGGACGAACGGGTGACTTTTCTGTATGAGTAATAGGATCTGATTAGGTGATAGAAGTTGATTAAAGTAAAGCAAAAAAGATTATTGTATAAACGAGCAACTTGCATGCAATAAATAATATAATATGATAAAAATAATATAAAAAATAAGTTAAATAAGCAATATAAAGAGTGAAATATAAAAAATAAAGAGCAATGGAAAAAAGATTAAAATATAAGTCATAATTTGTATATAAAAAAGCATTGAAAAAGAAACTGAGTCTCGTAAATATAATAAATATGACTGAAAAAAGACAAAAAAGAATATAAATATAGTTCCCGCGTCTAATAGATAAGACTTGTCATAAAAAAATAGCCAAATAAACCGCTTAGACAAAATGGGACCCCCGCGTCTAATATATATGAATTGCTATAAAATTGACATAAAAAAGCTGAGAATAAAAGTAATGCGACTGGAATAAAATAAAATATCGCAAATAAATTGACAACAAAAGATAATGAAATAAAAATAATGGTACTCCCGCGTCTAATAAACGAAAACAAAATAAAATTAAAATATTAAATGGAATAATAAAGAAAGTAAAAGAATAAATGTGCAAAATTAGTAATAAAAACAAAATAAAGATAATAAATAATTTTAGAGGACTGATAAAACAGCAATAAAAATGATATGTTAAAATTAGAGTATAAAAGTGCTTGCTTAATGAAAAAGAAGAATAAAAACGTTAATAAAAGTGACCTGCGTAATATGTATATAAATTGACAACATGAAAATGAAGAATATAGTAAATATTGATTAAAAGATACGAAAAACAGCAGATAAATGTAAAAAAAATGATAAAAAGTACTGATATAAATATAAAAATTGAATGGATGAGGATAATAAAAAGTCTAAAACTGATATGAAAGAGGATAAACGAGGACGAACGGGTGACTTTTCTGTATGAGTAATAGGATCTGATTAGGTGATAGAAGTTGATTAAAGTAAAGCAAAAAAGATTATTGTATAAACGAGCAACTTGCATGCAATAAATAATATAATATGATAAAAATAATATAAAAAATAAGTTAAATAAGCAATATAAAGAGTGAAATATAAAAAATAAAGAGCAATGGAAAAAAGATTAAAATATAAGTCATAATTTGTATATAAAAAAGCATTGAAAAAGAAACTGAGTCTCGTAAATATAATAAATATGACTGAAAAAAGACAAAAAAGAATATAAATATAGTTCCCGCGTCTAATAGATAAGACTTGTCATAAAAAAATAGCCAAATAAACCGCTTAGACAAAATGGGACCCCCGCGTCTAATATATATGAATTGCTATAAAATTGACATAAAAAAGCTGAGAATAAAAGTAATGCGACTGGAATAAAATAAAATATCGCAAATAAATTGACAACAAAAGATAATGAAATAAAAATAATGGTACTCCCGCGTCTAATAAACGAAAACAAAATAAAATTAAAATATTAAATGGAATAATAAAGAAAGTAAAAGAATAAATGTGCAAAATTAGTAATAAAAACAAAATAAAGATAATAAATAATTTTAGAGGACTGATAAAACAGCAATAAAAATGATATGTTAAAATTAGAGTATAAAAGTGCTTGCTTAATGAAAAAGAAGAATAAAAACGTTAATAAAAGTGACCTGCGTAATATGTATATAAATTGACAACATGAAAATGAAGAATATAGTAAATATTGATTAAAAGATACGAAAAACAGCAGATAAATGTAAAAAAAATGATAAAAAGTACTGATATAAATATAAAAATTGAATGGATGAGGATAATAAAAAGTC
Source organism: Loxodes magnus (assembly GCA_946699065.1). Classification (NCBI taxonomy): domain Eukaryota; phylum Ciliophora; class Karyorelictea; order Loxodida; family Loxodidae; genus Loxodes; species Loxodes magnus. The sequence goes on along the minus strand of CAMPDV010005773.1, from coordinate 9,251 downwards.
TAAAACTGATATGAAAGAGGATAAACGAGGACGAACGGGTGACTTTTCTGTATGAGTAATAGGATCTGATTAGGTGATAGAAGTTGATTAAAGTAAAGCAAAAAAGATTATTGTATAAACGAGCAACTTGCATGCAATAAATAATATAATATGATAAAAATAATATAAAAAATAAGTTAAATAAGCAATATAAAGAGTGAAATATAAAAAATAAAGAGCAATGGAAAAAAGATTAAAATATAAGTCATAATTTGTATATAAAAAAGCATTGAAAAAGAAACTGAGTCTCGTAAATATAATAAATATGACTGAAAAAAGACAAAAAAGAATATAAATATAGTTCCCGCGTCTAATAGATAAGACTTGTCATAAAAAAATAGCCAAATAAACCGCTTAGACAAAATGGGACCCCCGCGTCTAATATATATGAATTGCTATAAAATTGACATAAAAAAGCTGAGAATAAAAGTAATGCGACTGGAATAAAATAAAATATCGCAAATAAATTGACAACAAAAGATAATGAAATAAAAATAATGGTACTCCCGCGTCTAATAAACGAAAACAAAATAAAATTAAAATATTAAATGGAATAATAAAGAAAGTAAAAGAATAAATGTGCAAAATTAGTAATAAAAACAAAATAAAGATAATAAATAATTTTAGAGGACTGATAAAACAGCAATAAAAATGATATGTTAAAATTAGAGTATAAAAGTGCTTGCTTAATGAAAAAGAAGAATAAAAACGTTAATAAAAGTGACCTGCGTAATATGTATATAAATTGACAACATGAAAATGAAGAATATAGTAAATATTGATTAAAAGATACGAAAAACAGCAGATAAATGTAAAAAAAATGATAAAAAGTACTGATATAAATATAAAAATTGAATGGATGAGGATAATAAAAAGTCTAAAACTGATATGAAAGAGGATAAACGAGGACGAACGGGTGACTTTTCTGTATGAGTAATAGGATCTGATTAGGTGATAGAAGTTGATTAAAGTAAAGCAAAAAAGATTATTGTATAAACGAGCAACTTGCATGCAATAAATAATATAATATGATAAAAATAATATAAAAAATAAGTTAAATAAGCAATATAAAGAGTGAAATATAAAAAATAAAGAGCAATGGAAAAAAGATTAAAATATAAGTCATAATTTGTATATAAAAAAGCATTGAAAAAGAAACTGAGTCTCGTAAATATAATAAATATGACTGAAAAAAGACAAAAAAGAATATAAATATAGTTCCCGCGTCTAATAGATAAGACTTGTCATAAAAAAATAGCCAAATAAACCGCTTAGACAAAATGGGACCCCCGCGTCTAATATATATGAATTGCTATAAAATTGACATAAAAAAGCTGAGAATAAAAGTAATGCGACTGGAATAAAATAAAATATCGCAAATAAATTGACAACAAAAGATAATGAAATAAAAATAATGGTACTCCCGCGTCTAATAAACGAAAACAAAATAAAATTAAAATATTAAATGGAATAATAAAGAAAGTAAAAGAATAAATGTGCAAAATTAGTAATAAAAACAAAATAAAGATAATAAATAATTTTAGAGGACTGATAAAACAGCAATAAAAATGATATGTTAAAATTAGAGTATAAAAGTGCTTGCTTAATGAAAAAGAAGAATAAAAACGTTAATAAAAGTGACCTGCGTAATATGTATATAAATTGACAACATGAAAATGAAGAATATAGTAAATATTGATTAAAAGATACGAAAAACAGCAGATAAATGTAAAAAAAATGATAAAAAGTACTGATATAAATATAAAAATTGAATGGATGAGGATAATAAAAAGTCTAAAACTGATATGAAAGAGGATAAACGAGGACGAACGGGTGACTTTTCTGTATGAGTAATAGGATCTGATTAGGTGATAGAAGTTGATTAAAGTAAAGCAAAAAAGATTATTGTATAAACGAGCAACTTGCATGCAATAAATAATATAATATGATAAAAATAATATAAAAAATAAGTTAAATAAGCAATATAAAGAGTGAAATATAAAAAATAAAGAGCAATGGAAAAAAGATTAAAATATAAGTCATAATTTGTATATAAAAAAGCATTGAAAAAGAAACTGAGTCTCGTAAATATAATAAATATGACTGAAAAAAGACAAAAAAGAATATAAATATAGTTCCCGCGTCTAATAGATAAGACTTGTCATAAAAAAATAGCCAAATAAACCGCTTAGACAAAATGGGACCCCCGCGTCTAATATATATGAATTGCTATAAAATTGACATAAAAAAGCTGAGAATAAAAGTAATGCGACTGGAATAAAATAAAATATCGCAAATAAATTGACAACAAAAGATAATGAAATAAAAATAATGGTACTCCCGCGTCTAATAAACGAAAACAAAATAAAATTAAAATATTAAATGGAATAATAAAGAAAGTAAAAGAATAAATGTGCAAAATTAGTAATAAAAACAAAATAAAGATAATAAATAATTTTAGAGGACTGATAAAACAGCAATAAAAATGATATGTTAAAATTAGAGTATAAAAGTGCTTGCTTAATGAAAAAGAAGAATAAAAACGTTAATAAAAGTGACCTGCGTAATATGTATATAAATTGACAACATGAAAATGAAGAATATAGTAAATATTGATTAAAAGATACGAAAAACAGCAGATAAATGTAAAAAAAATGATAAAAAGTACTGATATAAATATAAAAATTGAATGGATGAGGATAATAAAAAGTCTAAAACTGATATGAAAGAGGATAAACGAGGACGAACGGGTGACTTTTCTGTATGAGTAATAGGATCTGATTAGGTGATAGAAGTTGATTAAAGTAAAGCAAAAAAGATTATTGTATAAACGAGCAACTTGCATGCAATAAATAATATAATATGATAAAAATAATATAAAAAATAAGTTAAATAAGCAATATAAAGAGTGAAATATAAAAAATAAAGAGCAATGGAAAAAAGATTAAAATATAAGTCATAATTTGTATATAAAAAAGCATTGAAAAAGAAACTGAGTCTCGTAAATATAATAAATATGACTGAAAAAAGACAAAAAAGAATATAAATATAGTTCCCGCGTCTAATAGATAAGACTTGTCATAAAAAAATAGCCAAATAAACCGCTTAGACAAAATGGGACCCCCGCGTCTAATATATATGAATTGCTATAAAATTGACATAAAAAAGCTGAGAATAAAAGTAATGCGACTGGAATAAAATAAAATATCGCAAATAAATTGACAACAAAAGATAATGAAATAAAAATAATGGTACTCCCGCGTCTAATAAACGAAAACAAAATAAAATTAAAATATTAAATGGAATAATAAAGAAAGTAAAAGAATAAATGTGCAAAATTAGTAATAAAAACAAAATAAAGATAATAAATAATTTTAGAGGACTGATAAAACAGCAATAAAAATGATATGTTAAAATTAGAGTATAAAAGTGCTTGCTTAATGAAAAAGAAGAATAAAAACGTTAATAAAAGTGACCTGCGTAATATGTATATAAATTGACAACATGAAAATGAAGAATATAGTAAATATTGATTAAAAGATACGAAAAACAGCAGATAAATGTAAAAAAAATGATAAAAAGTACTGATATAAATATAAAAATTGAATGGATGAGGATAATAAAAAGTCTAAAACTGATATGAAAGAGGATAAACGAGGACGAACGGGTGACTTTTCTGTATGAGTAATAGGATCTGATTAGGTGATAGAAGTTGATTAAAGTAAAGCAAAAAAGATTATTGTATAAACGAGCAACTTGCATGCAATAAATAATATAATATGATAAAAATAATATAAAAAATAAGTTAAATAAGCAATATAAAGAGTGAAATATAAAAAATAAAGAGCAATGGAAAAAAGATTAAAATATAAGTCATAATTTGTATATAAAAAAGCATTGAAAAAGAAACTGAGTCTCGTAAATATAATAAATATGACTGAAAAAAGACAAAAAAGAATATAAATATAGTTCCCGCGTCTAATAGATAAGACTTGTCATAAAAAAATAGCCAAATAAACCGCTTAGACAAAATGGGACCCCCGCGTCTAATATATATGAATTGCTATAAAATTGACATAAAAAAGCTGAGAATAAAAGTAATGCGACTGGAATAAAATAAAATATCGCAAATAAATTGACAACAAAAGATAATGAAATAAAAATAATGGTACTCCCGCGTCTAATAAACGAAAACAAAATAAAATTAAAATATTAAATGGAATAATAAAGAAAGTAAAAGAATAAATGTGCAAAATTAGTAATAAAAACAAAATAAAGATAATAAATAATTTTAGAGGACTGATAAAACAGCAATAAAAATGATATGTTAAAATTAGAGTATAAAAGTGCTTGCTTAATGAAAAAGAAGAATAAAAACGTTAATAAAAGTGACCTGCGTAATATGTATATAAATTGACAACATGAAAATGAAGAATATAGTAAATATTGATTAAAAGATACGAAAAACAGCAGATAAATGTAAAAAAAATGATAAAAAGTACTGATATAAATATAAAAATTGAATGGATGAGGATAATAAAAAGTCTAAAACTGATATGAAAGAGGATAAACGAGGACGAACGGGTGACTTTTCTGTATGAGTAATAGGATCTGATTAGGTGATAGAAGTTGATTAAAGTAAAGCAAAAAAGATTATTGTATAAACGAGCAACTTGCATGCAATAAATAATATAATATGATAAAAATAATATAAAAAATAAGTTAAATAAGCAATATAAAGAGTGAAATATAAAAAATAAAGAGCAATGGAAAAAAGATTAAAATATAAGTCATAATTTGTATATAAAAAAGCATTGAAAAAGAAACTGAGTCTCGTAAATATAATAAATATGACTGAAAAAAGACAAAAAAGAATATAAATATAGTTCCCGCGTCTAATAGATAAGACTTGTCATAAAAAAATAGCCAAATAAACCGCTTAGACAAAATGGGACCCCCGCGTCTAATATATATGAATTGCTATAAAATTGACATAAAAAAGCTGAGAATAAAAGTAATGCGACTGGAATAAAATAAAATATCGCAAATAAATTGACAACAAAAGATAATGAAATAAAAATAATGGTACTCCCGCGTCTAATAAACGAAAACAAAATAAAATTAAAATATTAAATGGAATAATAAAGAAAGTAAAAGAATAAATGTGCAAAATTAGTAATAAAAACAAAATAAAGATAATAAATAATTTTAGAGGACTGATAAAACAGCAATAAAAATGATATGTTAAAATTAGAGTATAAAAGTGCTTGCTTAATGAAAAAGAAGAATAAAAACGTTAATAAAAGTGACCTGCGTAATATGTATATAAATTGACAACATGAAAATGAAGAATATAGTAAATATTGATTAAAAGATACGAAAAACAGCAGATAAATGTAAAAAAAATGATAAAAAGTACTGATATAAATATAAAAATTGAATGGATGAGGATAATAAAAAGTCTAAAACTGATATGAAAGAGGATAAACGAGGACGAACGGGTGACTTTTCTGTATGAGTAATAGGATCTGATTAGGTGATAGAAGTTGATTAAAGTAAAGCAAAAAAGATTATTGTATAAACGAGCAACTTGCATGCAATAAATAATATAATATGATAAAAATAATATAAAAAATAAGTTAAATAAGCAATATAAAGAGTGAAATATAAAAAATAAAGAGCAATGGAAAAAAGATTAAAATATAAGTCATAATTTGTATATAAAAAAGCATTGAAAAAGAAACTGAGTCTCGTAAATATAATAAATATGACTGAAAAAAGACAAAAAAGAATATAAATATAGTTCCCGCGTCTAATAGATAAGACTTGTCATAAAAAAATAGCCAAATAAACCGCTTAGACAAAATGGGACCCCCGCGTCTAATATATATGAATTGCTATAAAATTGACATAAAAAAGCTGAGAATAAAAGTAATGCGACTGGAATAAAATAAAATATCGCAAATAAATTGACAACAAAAGATAATGAAATAAAAATAATGGTACTCCCGCGTCTAATAAACGAAAACAAAATAAAATTAAAATATTAAATGGAATAATAAAGAAAGTAAAAGAATAAATGTGCAAAATTAGTAATAAAAACAAAATAAAGATAATAAATAATTTTAGAGGACTGATAAAACAGCAATAAAAATGATATGTTAAAATTAGAGTATAAAAGTGCTTGCTTAATGAAAAAGAAGAATAAAAACGTTAATAAAAGTGACCTGCGTAATATGTATATAAATTGACAACATGAAAATGAAGAATATAGTAAATATTGATTAAAAGATACGAAAAACAGCAGATAAATGTAAAAAAAATGATATAAAGAGCAATAATTAAAAAAGAAAATTTATCTTTTTTTCTTACTCTACTGCTTCACTTTTCTAAATACTTATTACTTCTCAAAGCATATTAAAACTGAATTTCTATCTTCTTTTCTTACTTTACTTCTTCACTTTTCTAAATACTTAATACTTCTCAAAGCATACTACTTAAAACTGAAATTCAATCTTCTTTTCTTACTTTACTTCTTCACTTTTCTTAATACTTATTACTTCTTAAAGCATACTCCTTAAAACTGAAATTCTATCTTCTTTTCTTACTTTACTTCTTCACTTTTCTTAATACTTATTACTTCTCAAAGCATACTCCTTAAAACTGAATTTCTATCTTCGTTTCTTACTTTACTTCTTCACTTTTCTAAATACTTATTACTCAACAAAGCATACTATTTAAAACTGAAATTCTATCTTCGTTTCTTACTTTACTTCTTCACTTTTCTAAATACTTAATACTTCTCAAAGCATACTACTTAAAACTGAAATTCAATCTTCTTTTCTTACTTTACTTCTTCACTTTTCTTAATACTTATTACTTCTCAAAGCATACTCCTTAAAACTGAAATTCTTTCTTCTTTTCTTACTTTACTTATTCACTTTTCTAAATACTTATTACTTCTCAAAGCATACTCCTTAAAACTGAAATTCTATCTTCGTTTCTTACTTTACTTCTTCACTTTTCTTAATACTTATTACTTCTCAAAGCATACTCCTTAAAACTGAATTTCTATCTTCGTTTCTTACTTTACTTCTTCACTTTTCATAATACTTATTACTTCTCAAAGCATACTCCTTAAAACTGAAATTCTATCTTCTTTTCTTACTTTACTTCTTCACTTTTCTAAATACTTATTACTTCTCTAAACATACAACTTAAAACTGAAATTCTTTCTTCGTTTCTTACTTTACTTCTTCACTTATCTAAATACTTATTACTTCTTAAAGCATACTCCTTAAAACTAAATTCTATCTTCTTTTCTTACTTTAATTCTTTAATTTTCTAAATACTTATTACTTCTCAAAGCATACAACTTAAAACTGAAATTCTATCTTCTTTTCTTACTTTACTTCTTCACTTTTCTAAATACTTATTACTTCTCAAAACATACTCCTTAAAACTGAAATTCTATCTTCGTTTCTTACTTTACTTCTTCACTTTTCTAAATACTTATTACTTCTCAAAGCATAATCCTTAAAACTGAAATTCTATCTTCTTTTCTTACTTTACTTCTTCACTTTTCTAAATACTTAATACTTCTCAAAGCATACTACTTAAAACTGAAATTCAATCTTCTTTTCTTACTTTACTTCTTCACTTTTCTTAATACTTATTACTTCTCAAAGCATACTCCTTAAAACTGAATTTCTTTCTTCTTTTCTTACTTTACTTATTCACTTTTCTAAATACTTATTACTTCTCAAAGCATACTCCTTAAAACTGAAATTCTATCTTCGCTTCTTACTTTACTTCTTCACTTTTCTTAATACTTATTACTTCTCAAAGCATACTCCTTAAAACTGAATTTCTATCTTCGTTTCTTACTTTACTTCTTCACTTTTCATAATACTTATTACTTCTCAAAGCATACTCCTTAAAACTGAAATTCTATCTTCTTTTCTTACTTTACTTCTTCACTTTTCTAAATACTTATTACTTCTCTAAACATACAACTTAAAACTGAAATTCTTTCTTCGTTTCTTACTTTACTTCTTCACTTATCTAAATACTTATTACTTCTTAAAGCATACTCCTTAAAACTAAATTCTATCTTCTTTTCTTACTTTAATTCTTTAATTTTCTAAATACTTAATACTTCTCAAAGCATACTACTTAAAACTGAAATTCTATCTTCTTTTCTTACTTTACTTCTTCACTTTTCTAAATACTTATTACTTCTCAAAACATACTCCTTAAAACTGAAATTCTATCTTCGTTTCTTACTTTACTTCTTCACTTTTCTAAATACTTATTACTCAACAAAGCATACTATTTAAAACTGAAATTCTATCTTCGTTTCTTACTTTACTTCTTCACTTTTCTAAATACTTAATACTTCTCAAAGCATACTACTTAAAACTGAAATTCAATCTTCTTTTCTTACTTTACTTCTTCACTTTTCTTAATACTTAATACTCAACAAAGCATACTATTTAAAACTGAAATTCTATCTTCGTTTCTTACTTTACTTCTTCACTTTTCTAAATACTTAATACTTCTCAAAGCATACTACTTAAAACTGAAATTCAATCTTCTTTTCTTACTTTACTTCTTCACTTTTCTTAATACTTATTACTTCTCAAAGCATACTCCTTAAAACTGAAATTCTTTCTTCTTTTCTTACTTTACTTATTCACTTTTCTAAATACTTATTACTTCTCAAAGCATACTCCTTAAAACTGAAATTCTATCTTCGTTTCTTACTTTACTTCTTCACTTTTCTTAATACTTATTACTTCTCAAAGCATACTCCTTAAAACTGAATTTCTTTCTTCGTTTCTTACTTTACTTCTTCACTTATCTAAATACTTATTACTTCTTAAAGCATACTCCTTAAAACTGAAATTCTATCTTCTTTTCTTACTTTACTTCTTCACTTTTCTAAATACTTATTACTTCTCTAAACATACAACTTAAAACTGAAATTCTATCTTCTTTTCTTACTTTACTTCTTCACTTATCTAAATACTTATTACTTCTTAAAGCATACTCCTTAAAACTAAATTCTATCTTCTTTTCTTACTTTAATTCTTTAATTTTCTAAATACTTAATACTTCTCAAAGCATACTCCTTAAAACTGAAATTCTATCTTCTTTTCTTACTTTACTTCTTCACTTTTCTAAATACTTATTACTTCTCAAAACATACT
>CAMPDV010005772.1:0-25108 GCA_946699065.1 Loxodes magnus | reverse complement strand
GTAAGACCATGAGTGGTCACACTAGTTATGTAAATGCTGTTGCTATATCCAGTGATTCAGAGTTCATCGTATCGGGAAGTGATGATTAGACGGTGAGACTATGGGACGTCAAGACAGGTACCTGTAAGACCATGAGTGGTCACACTTATTCTGTATATGCTGTGGCTATATCCAGTGATTCAGAGTTCATCGTATCGGGAAGTGATGATTAGACGGTGAGACTATGGGACGTCAAGACAGGTACCTGTAAGACCATGAGTGGTCACACTTATTCTGTATATGCTGTGGCTATATCCAGTGATTCAGAGTTCATCGTATCGGGAAGTCATGATAAGACGGTGAGACTATGGGACGTCAAGACAGGTACCTGTAAGACCATGAGTGGTCACACTAGTTATGTATGATCTGTGGCTATATCCAGTGATTCAGAGTTCATCGTATCGGGAAGTGATGATTAGACGGTGAGACTATGGGACGTCAAGACAGGTACCTGTAAGACCATGAGTGGTCACACTTATTCTGTATATGCTGTGGCTATATCCAGTGATTCAGAGTTCATCGTATCGGGAAGTCATGATAAGACGGTGAGACTATGGGACGTCAAGACAGGTACCTGTAAGACCATGAGTGGTCACACTAGTTATGTAAATGCTGTGGCTATATCCAGTGATTCAGAGTTCATCGTATCGGGAAGTAGAGATAAGGCGGTGAGACTATGGGACGTCAAGACAGGTACCTGTAAGACCATGAGTGGTCACACTAGTTATGTAAATGCTGTTGCTATATCCAGTGATTCAGAGTTCATCGTATCGGGAAGTGATGATTAGACGGTGAGACTATGGGACGTCAAGACAGGTACCTGTAAGACCATGAGTGGTCACACTAGTTATGTAAATGCTGTTGCTATATCCAGTGATTCAGAGTTCATCGTATCGGGAAGTGATGATTAGACGGTGAGACTATGGGACGTCAAGACAGGTACCTGTAAGACCATGAGTGGTCACACTAGTTATGTAAATGCTGTTGCTATATCCAGTGATTCAGAGTTCATCGTATCGGGAAGTGATGATTAGACGGTGAGACTATGGGACGTCAAGACAGGTACCTGTAAGACCATGAGTGGTCACACTAGTTATGTAAATGCTGTGGCTATATCCAGTGATTCAGAGTTCATCGTATCGGGAAGTGATGATTAGACGGTGAGACTATGGGACGTCAAGACAGGTACCTGTAAGACCATGAGTGGTCACACTAGTTATGTAAATGCTGTGGCTATATCCAGTGATTCAGAGTTCATCGTATCGGGAAGTTATGATTAGACGGTGAGACTATGGGACGTCAAGACAGGTACCTGTAAGACCATGAGTGGTCACACTAGTTATGTATGATCTGTGGCTATATCCAGTGATTAAGAGTTCATCGTATCGGGAAGTTGAGATAAGACTGTGAGACTATGGGACGTCAAGACAGGTACCTGTAAGACCATGAGTGGTCACACAGATTATGTATTATCTGTGGCTATATCCAGTGATTAAGAGTTCATCGTATCGGGAAGTGATGATAAGACTGTGAGACTATGGGACGTCAAGACAGGTACCTGTAAGACCATGAGTGGTCACACTTATTCTGTATATGCTGTGGCTATATCCAGTGATTCAGAGTTCATCGTATCGGGAAGTGATGATTAGACGGTGAGACTATGGGACGTCAAGACAGGTACCTGTAAGACCATGAGTGGTCACACTAGTTATGTATGATCTGTGGCTATATCCAGTGATTCAGAGTTCATCGTATCGGGAAGTGATGATTAGACGGTGAGACTATGGGACGTCAAGACAGGTACCTGTAAGACCATGAGTGGTCACACTAGTTATGTAAATGCTGTTGCTATATCCAGTGATTCAGAGTTCATCGTATCGGGAAGTGATGATTAGACGGTGAGACTATGGGACGTCAAGACAGGTACCTGTAAGACCATGAGTGGTCACACTAGTTATGTAAATGCTGTGGCTATATCCAGTGATTCAGAGTTCATCGTATCGGGAAGTGATGATTAGACGGTGAGACTATGGGACGTCAAGACAGGTACCTGTAAGACCATGAGTGGTCACACTTATTCTGTATATGCTGTGGCTATATCCAGTGATTCAGAGTTCATCGTATCGGGAAGTGATGATTAGACGGTGAGACTATGGGACGTCAAGACAGGTACCTGTAAGACCATGAGTGGTCACACTTATTCTGTATATGCTGTGGCTATATCCAGTGATTCAGAGTTCATCGTATCGGGAAGTGATGATTAGACGGTGAGACTATGGGACGTCAAGACAGGTACCTGTAAGACCATGAGTGGTCACACTTATTCTGTATATGCTGTGGCTATATCCAGTGATTCAGAGTTCATCGTATCGGGAAGTCATGATAAGACGGTGAGACTATGGGACGTCAAGACAGGTACCTGTAAGACCATGAGTGGTCACACTAGTTATGTATGATCTGTGGCTATATCCAGTGATTCAGAGTTCATCGTATCGGGAAGTGATGATTAGACGGTGAGACTATGGGACGTCAAGACAGGTACCTGTAAGACCATGAGTGGTCACACTTATTCTGTATATGCTGTGGCTATATCCAGTGATTCAGAGTTCATCGTATCGGGAAGTGATGATTAGACGGTGAGACTATGGGACGTCAAGACAGGTACCTGTAAGACCATGAGTGGTCACACTTATTCTGTAAATGCTGTGGCTATATCCAGTGATTCAGAGTTCATCGTATCGGGAAGTAGAGATAAGGCGGTGAGACTATGGGACGTCAAGACAGGTACCTGTAAGACCATGAGTGGTCACACTAGTTATGTAAATGCTGTTGCTATATCCAGTGATTCAGAGTTCATCGTATCGGGAAGTGATGATTAGACGGTGAGACTATGGGACGTCAAGACAGGTACCTGTAAGACCATGAGTGGTCACACTAGTTATGTATGATCTGTGGCTATATCCAGTGATTCAGAGTTCATCGTATCGGGAAGTGATGATTAGACGGTGAGACTATGGGACGTCAAGACAGGTACCTGTAAGACCATGAGTGGTCACACTTATTCTGTATATGCTGTGGCTATATCCAGTGATTCAGAGTTCATCGTATCGGGAAGTGATGATTAGACGGTGAGACTATGGGACGTCAAGACAGGTACCTGTAAGACCATGAGTGGTCACACTTATTCTGTATATGCTGTGGCTATATCCAGTGATTCAGAGTTCATCGTATCGGGAAGTGATGATTAGACGGTGAGACTATGGGACGTCAAGACAGGTACCTGTAAGACCATGAGTGGTCACACTAGTTATGTATGATCTGTGGCTATATCCAGTGATTCAGAGTTCATCGTATCGGGAAGTGATGATTATACGGTGAGACTATGGGACGTCAAGACAGGTACCTGTAAGACCATGAGTGGTCACACTAGTTATGTAAATGCTGTGGCTATATCCAGTGATTCAGAGTTCATCGTATCGGGAAGTGATGATTAGACGGTGAGACTATGGGACGTCAAGACAGGTACCTGTAAGACCATGAGTGGTCACACTTATTCTGTATATGCTGTGGCTATATCCAGTGATTCAGAGTTCATCGTATCGGGAAGTGATGATAAGACGGTGAGACTATGGGACGTCAAGACAGGTACCTGTAAGACCATGAGTGGTCACACTAGTTATGTAAATGCTGTGGCTATATCCAGTGATTCAGAGTTCATCGTATCGGGAAGTGGAGATTATACGGTGAGACTATGGGACGTCAAGACAGGTACCTGTAAGACCATGAGTGGTCACACTAGTTATGTAAATGCTGTGGCTATATCCAGTGATTCAGAGTTCATCGTATCGGGAAGTTATGATTAGACGGTGAGACTATGGGACGTCAAGACAGGTACCTGTAAGACCATGAGTGGTCACACTAGTTATGTAAATGCTGTGGCTATATCCAGTGATTCAGAGTTCATCGTATCGGGAAGTAGAGATAAGGCGGTGAGACTATGGGACGTCAAGACAGGTACCTGTAAGACCATGAGTGGTCACACTAGTTATGTAAATGCTGTTGCTATATCCAGTGATTCAGAGTTCATCGTATCGGGAAGTTATGATTAGACGGTGAGACTATGGGACGTCAAGACAGGTACCTGTAAGACCATGAGTGGTCACACTAGTTATGTAAATGCTGTTGCTATATCCAGTGATTCAGAGTTCATCGTATCGGGAAGTGATGATTAGACGGTGAGACTATGGGACGTCAAGACAGGTACCTGTAAGACCATGAGTGGTCACACTAGTTATGTAAATGCTGTGGCTATATCCAGTGATTCAGAGTTCATCGTATCGGGAAGTGATGATTAGACGGTGAGACTATGGGACGTCAAGACAGGTACCTGTAAGACCATGAGTGGTCACACTAGTTATGTAAATGCTGTGGCTATATCCAGTGATTCAGAGTTCATCGTATCGGGAAGTCATGATAAGACGGTGAGACTATGGGACGTCAAGACAGGTACCTGTAAGACCATGAGTGGTCACACTAGTTATGTAAATGCTGTGGCTATATCCAGTGATTCAGAGTTCATCGTATCGGGAAGTGATGATTAGACGGTGAGACTATGGGACGTCAAGACAGGTACCTGTAAGACCATGAGTGGTCACACTAGTTATGTATGATCTGTGGCTATATCCAGTGATTCAGAGTTCATCGTATCGGGAAGTTATGATTAGACGGTGAGACTATGGGACGTCAAGACAGGTACCTGTAAGACCATGAGTGGTCACACTTATTCTGTATATGCTGTGGCTATATCCAGTGATTCAGAGTTCATCGTATCGGGAAGTGATGATTAGACGGTGAGACTATGGGACGTCAAGACAGGTACCTGTAAGACCATGAGTGGTCACACTAGTTATGTATGATCTGTGGCTATATCCAGTGATTCAGAGTTCATCGTATCGGGAAGTGATGATTATACGGTGAGACTATGGGACGTCAAGACAGGTACCTGTAAGACCATGAGTGGTCACACTAGTTATGTAAATGCTGTGGCTATATCCAGTGATTCAGAGTTCATCGTATCGGGAAGTGATGATTAGACGGTGAGACTATGGGACGTCAAGACAGGTACCTGTAAGACCATGAGTGGTCACACTAGTTATGTAAATGCTGTTGCTATATCCAGTGATTCAGAGTTCATCGTATCGGGAAGTGATGATTAGACGGTGAGACTATGGGACGTCAAGACAGGTACCTGTAAGACCATGAGTGGTCACACTTATTCTGTATATGCTGTGGCTATATCCAGTGATTCAGAGTTCATCGTATCGGGAAGTGATGATTAGACGGTGAGACTATGGGACGTCAAGACAGGTACCTGTAAGACCATGAGTGGTCACACTTATTCTGTATATGCTGTGGCTATATCCAGTGATTCAGAGTTCATCGTATCGGGAAGTCATGATAAGACGGTGAGACTATGGGACGTCAAGACAGGTACCTGTAAGACCATGAGTGGTCACACTAGTTATGTAAATGCTGTGGCTATATCCAGTGATTCAGAGTTCATCGTATCGGGAAGTTATGATTAGACGGTGAGACTATGGGACGTCAAGACAGGTATCTGTAAGACCATGAGTGGTCACACTAGTTATGTATTATCTGTGGCTATATCCAGTGATTCAGAGTTCATCGTATCGGGAAGTGGAGATTAGACGGTGAGACTATGGGACGTCAAGACAGGTACCTGTAAGACCATGAGTGGTCACACTTATTCTGTATATGCTGTTGCTATATCCAGTGATTCAGAGTTCATCGTATCGGGAAGTGATGATTAGACGGTGAGACTATGGGACGTCAAGACAGGTACCTGTAAGACCATGAGTGGTCACACTAGTTATGTATGATCTGTGGCTATATCCAGTGATTCAGAGTTCATCGTATCGGGAAGTGATGATTAGACGGTGAGACTATGGGACGTCAAGACAGGTACCTGTAAGACCATGAGTGGTCACACTAGTTATGTAAATGCTGTTGCTATATCCAGTGATTCAGAGTTCATCGTATCGGGAAGTAGAGATAAGGCGGTGAGACTATGGGACGTCAAGACAGGTACCTGTAAGACCATGAGTGGTCACACTAGTTATGTAAATGCTGTGGCTATATCCAGTGATTCAGAGTTCATCGTATCGGGAAGTAGAGATAAGACGGTGAGACTATGGGACGTCAAGACAGGTACCTGTAAGACCATGAGTGGTCACACTAGTTATGTAAATGCTGTGGCTATATCCAGTGATTCAGAGTTCATCGTATCGGGAAGTGATGATTAGACGGTGAGACTATGGGACGTCAAGACAGGTACCTGTAAGACCATGAGTGGTCACACTTATTCTGTATATGCTGTGGCTATATCCAGTGATTCAGAGTTCATCGTATCGGGAAGTGATGATTAGACGGTGAGACTATGGGACGTCAAGACAGGTACCTGTAAGACCATGAGTGGTCACACTAGTTATGTATGATCTGTGGCTATATCCAGTGATTCAGAGTTCATCGTATCGGGAAGTGATGATTAGACGGTGAGACTATGGGACGTCAAGACAGGTACCTGTAAGACCATGAGTGGTCACACTAGTTATGTAAATGCTGTTGCTATATCCAGTGATTCAGAGTTCATCGTATCGGGAAGTGATGATTAGACGGTGAGACTATGGGACGTCAAGACAGGTACCTGTAAGACCATGAGTGGTCACACTAGTTATGTAAATGCTGTGGCTATATCCAGTGATTCAGAGTTCATCGTATCGGGAAGTGATGATTAGACGGTGAGACTATGGGACGTCAAGACAGGTACCTGTAAGACCATGAGTGGTCACACTTATTCTGTATATGCTGTGGCTATATCCAGTGATTCAGAGTTCATCGTATCGGGAAGTGATGATTAGACGGTGAGACTATGGGACGTCAAGACAGGTACCTGTAAGACCATGAGTGGTCACACTTATTCTGTATATGCTGTGGCTATATCCAGTGATTCAGAGTTCATCGTATCGGGAAGTCATGATAAGACGGTGAGACTATGGGACGTCAAGACAGGTACCTGTAAGACCATGAGTGGTCACACTAGTTATGTATGATCTGTGGCTATATCCAGTGATTCAGAGTTCATCGTATCGGGAAGTGATGATTAGACGGTGAGACTATGGGACGTCAAGACAGGTACCTGTAAGACCATGAGTGGTCACACTAGTTATGTAAATGCTGTTGCTATATCCAGTGATTCAGAGTTCATCGTATCGGGAAGTCATGATAAGACGGTGAGACTATGGGACGTCAAGACAGGTACCTGTAAGACCATGAGTGGTCACACTTATTCTGTATATGCTGTGGCTATATCCAGTGATTCAGAGTTCATCGTATCGGGAAGTGATGATTAGACGGTGAGACTATGGGACGTCAAGACAGGTACCTGTAAGACCATGAGTGGTCACACTAGTTATGTATGATCTGTGGCTATATCCAGTGATTCAGAGTTCATCGTATCGGGAAGTGATGATTAGACGGTGAGACTATGGGACGTCAAGACAGGTACCTGTAAGACCATGAGTGGTCACACTAGTTATGTAAATGCTGTTGCTATATCCAGTGATTCAGAGTTCATCGTATCGGGAAGTGATGATTAGACGGTGAGACTATGGGACGTCAAGACAGGTACCTGTAAGACCATGAGTGGTCACACTAGTTATGTATGATCTGTGGCTATATCCAGTGATTCAGAGTTCATCGTATCGGGAAGTGATGATTAGACGGTGAGACTATGGGACGTCAAGACAGGTACCTGTAAGACCATGAGTGGTCACACTTATTCTGTATATGCTGTGGCTATATCCAGTGATTCAGAGTTCATCGTATCGGGAAGTTATGATTAGACGGTGAGACTATGGGACGTCAAGACAGGTACCTGTAAGACCATGAGTGGTCACACTAGTTATGTATTATCTGTGGCTATATCCAGTGATTCAGAGTTCATCGTATCGGGAAGTCATGATAAGACGGTGAGACTATGGGACGTCAAGACAGGTACCTGTAAGACCATGAGTGGTCACACTAGTTATGTAAATGCTGTGGCTATATCCAGTGATTCAGAGTTCATCGTATCGGGAAGTAGAGATAAGGCGGTGAGACTATGGGACGTCAAGACAGGTACCTGTAAGACCATGAGTGGTCACACTAGTTATGTAAATGCTGTTGCTATATCCAGTGATTCAGAGTTCATCGTATCGGGAAGTGATGATTAGACGGTGAGACTATGGGACGTCAAGACAGGTACCTGTAAGACCATGAGTGGTCACACTAGTTATGTAAATGCTGTGGCTATATCCAGTGATTCAGAGTTCATCGTATCGGGAAGTGATGATTAGACGGTGAGACTATGGGACGTCAAGACAGGTACCTGTAAGACCATGAGTGGTCACACTAGTTATGTAAATGCTGTGGCTATATCCAGTGATTCAGAGTTCATCGTATCGGGAAGTTATGATTAGACGGTGAGACTATGGGACGTCAAGACAGGTACCTGTAAGACCATGAGTGGTCACACTAGTTATGTAAATGCTGTTGCTATATCCAGTGATTCAGAGTTCATCGTATCGGGAAGTGATGATTAGACGGTGAGACTATGGGACGTCAAGACAGGTACCTGTAAGACCATGAGTGGTCACACTAGTTATGTAAATGCTGTGGCTATATCCAGTGATTCAGAGTTCATCGTATCGGGAAGTGATGATTAGACGGTGAGACTATGGGACGTCAAGACAGGTACCTGTAAGACCATGAGTGGTCACACTAGTTATGTAAATGCTGTTGCTATATCCAGTGATTCAGAGTTCATCGTATCGGGAAGTGATGATTAGACGGTGAGACTATGGGACGTCAAGACAGGTACCTGTAAGACCATGAGTGGTCACACTAGTTATGTAAATGCTGTTGCTATATCCAGTGATTCAGAGTTCATCGTATCGGGAAGTGATGATTAGACGGTGAGACTATGGGACGTCAAGACAGGTACCTGTAAGACCATGAGTGGTCACACTAGTTATGTAAATGCTGTGGCTATATCCAGTGATTCAGAGTTCATCGTATCGGGAAGTTATGATTAGACGGTGAGACTATGGGACGTCAAGACAGGTACCTGTAAGACCATGAGTGGTCACACTAGTTATGTAAATGCTGTTGCTATATCCAGTGATTCAGAGTTCATCGTATCGGGAAGTGATGATTAGACGGTGAGACTATGGGACGTCAAGACAGGTACCTGTAAGACCATGAGTGGTCACACTAGTTATGTAAATGCTGTGGCTATATCCAGTGATTCAGAGTTCATCGTATCGGGAAGTGATGATTAGACGGTGAGACTATGGGACGTCAAGACAGGTACCTGTAAGACCATGAGTGGTCACACTAGTTATGTAAATGCTGTGGCTATATCCAGTGATTCAGAGTTCATCGTATCGGGAAGTGATGATTAGACGGTGAGACTATGGGACGTCAAGACAGGTACCTGTAAGACCATGAGTGGTCACACTAGTTATGTAAATGCTGTTGCTATATCCAGTGATTCAGAGTTCATCGTATCGGGAAGTGATGATTAGACGGTGAGACTATGGGACGTCAAGACAGGTACCTGTAAGACCATGAGTGGTCACACTAGTTATGTAAATGCTGTGGCTATATCCAGTGATTCAGAGTTCATCGTATCGGGAAGTTATGATTAGACGGTGAGACTATGGGACGTCAAGACAGGTACCTGTAAGACCATGAGTGGTCACACTAGTTATGTAAATGCTGTGGCTATATCCAGTGATTCAGAGTTCATCGTATCGGGAAGTTATGATTAGACGGTGAGACTATGGGACGTCAAGACAGGTACCTGTAAGACCATGAGTGGTCACACTAGTTATGTAAATGCTGTGGCTATATCCAGTGATTCAGAGTTCATCGTATCGGGAAGTAGAGATAAGGCGGTGAGACTATGGGACGTCAAGACAGGTACCTGTAAGACCATGAGTGGTCACACTAGTTATGTAAATGCTGTTGCTATATCCAGTGATTCAGAGTTCATCGTATCGGGAAGTGGAGATTAGACGGTGAGACTATGGGACGTCAAGACAGGTACCTGTAAGACCATGAGTGGTCACACTAGTTATGTAAATGCTGTTGCTATATCCAGTGATTCAGAGTTCATCGTATCGGGAAGTGATGATTAGACGGTGAGACTATGGGACGTCAAGACAGGTACCTGTAAGACCATGAGTGGTCACACTAGTTATGTAAATGCTGTGGCTATATCCAGTGATTCAGAGTTCATCGTATCGGGAAGTGATGATTAGACGGTGAGACTATGGGACGTCAAGACAGGTACCTGTAAGACCATGAGTGGTCACACTAGTTATGTAAATGCTGTGGCTATATCCAGTGATTCAGAGTTCATCGTATCGGGAAGTCATGATAAGACGGTGAGACTATGGGACGTCAAGACAGGTACCTGTAAGACCATGAGTGGTCACACTAGTTATGTAAATGCTGTGGCTATATCCAGTGATTCAGAGTTCATCGTATCGGGAAGTCATGATAAGACGGTGAGACTATGGGACGTCAAGACAGGTACCTGTAAGACCATGAGTGGTCACACTAGTTATGTATGATCTGTGGCTATATCCAGTGATTCAGAGTTCATCGTATCGGGAAGTTATGATTAGACGGTGAGACTATGGGACGTCAAGACAGGTACCTGTAAGACCATGAGTGGTCACACTTATTCTGTATATGCTGTGGCTATATCCAGTGATTCAGAGTTCATCGTATCGGGAAGTGATGATTAGACGGTGAGACTATGGGACGTCAAGACAGGTACCTGTAAGACCATGAGTGGTCACACTAGTTATGTATGATCTGTGGCTATATCCAGTGATTCAGAGTTCATCGTATCGGGAAGTGATGATTATACGGTGAGACTATGGGACGTCAAGACAGGTACCTGTAAGACCATGAGTGGTCACACTAGTTATGTAAATGCTGTGGCTATATCCAGTGATTCAGAGTTCATCGTATCGGGAAGTGATGATTAGACGGTGAGACTATGGGACGTCAAGACAGGTACCTGTAAGACCATGAGTGGTCACACTAGTTATGTAAATGCTGTTGCTATATCCAGTGATTCAGAGTTCATCGTATCGGGAAGTGATGATTAGACGGTGAGACTATGGGACGTCAAGACAGGTACCTGTAAGACCATGAGTGGTCACACTTATTCTGTATATGCTGTGGCTATATCCAGTGATTCAGAGTTCATCGTATCGGGAAGTGATGATTAGACGGTGAGACTATGGGACGTCAAGACAGGTACCTGTAAGACCATGAGTGGTCACACTTATTCTGTATATGCTGTGGCTATATCCAGTGATTCAGAGTTCATCGTATCGGGAAGTCATGATAAGACGGTGAGACTATGGGACGTCAAGACAGGTACCTGTAAGACCATGAGTGGTCACACTAGTTATGTAAATGCTGTGGCTATATCCAGTGATTCAGAGTTCATCGTATCGGGAAGTTATGATTAGACGGTGAGACTATGGGACGTCAAGACAGGTATCTGTAAGACCATGAGTGGTCACACTAGTTATGTATTATCTGTGGCTATATCCAGTGATTCAGAGTTCATCGTATCGGGAAGTGGAGATTAGACGGTGAGACTATGGGACGTCAAGACAGGTACCTGTAAGACCATGAGTGGTCACACTTATTCTGTATATGCTGTTGCTATATCCAGTGATTCAGAGTTCATCGTATCGGGAAGTGATGATTAGACGGTGAGACTATGGGACGTCAAGACAGGTACCTGTAAGACCATGAGTGGTCACACTAGTTATGTATGATCTGTGGCTATATCCAGTGATTCAGAGTTCATCGTATCGGGAAGTGATGATTAGACGGTGAGACTATGGGACGTCAAGACAGGTACCTGTAAGACCATGAGTGGTCACACTAGTTATGTAAATGCTGTTGCTATATCCAGTGATTCAGAGTTCATCGTATCGGGAAGTAGAGATAAGGCGGTGAGACTATGGGACGTCAAGACAGGTACCTGTAAGACCATGAGTGGTCACACTAGTTATGTAAATGCTGTGGCTATATCCAGTGATTCAGAGTTCATCGTATCGGGAAGTAGAGATAAGACGGTGAGACTATGGGACGTCAAGACAGGTACCTGTAAGACCATGAGTGGTCACACTAGTTATGTAAATGCTGTGGCTATATCCAGTGATTCAGAGTTCATCGTATCGGGAAGTTATGATTAGACGGTGAGACTATGGGACGTCAAGACAGGTACCTGTAAGACCATGAGTGGTCACACTTATTCTGTATATGCTGTGGCTATATCCAGTGATTCAGAGTTCATCGTATCGGGAAGTCATGATAAGACGGTGAGACTATGGGACGTCAAGACAGGTACCTGTAAGACCATGAGTGGTCACACTAGTTATGTATGATCTGTGGCTATATCCAGTGATTCAGAGTTCATCGTATCGGGAAGTTATGATTAGACGGTGAGACTATGGGACGTCAAGACAGGTACCTGTAAGACCATGAGTGGTCACACTAGTTATGTATTATCTGTGGCTATATCCAGTGATTCAGAGTTCATCGTATCGGGAAGTCATGATAAGACGGTGAGACTATGGGACGTCAAGACAGGTACCTGTAAGACCATGAGTGGTCACACTTATTCTGTATATGCTGTGGCTATATCCAGTGATTCAGAGTTCATCGTATCGGGAAGTGATGATTAGACGGTGAGACTATGGGACGTCAAGACAGGTACCTGTAAGACCATGAGTGGTCACACTAGTTATGTAAATGCTGTTGCTATATCCAGTGATTCAGAGTTCATCGTATCGGGAAGTGATGATTAGACGGTGAGACTATGGGACGTCAAGACAGGTACCTGTAAGACCATGAGTGGTCACACTAGTTATGTAAATGTTGTTGCTATATCCAGTGATTCAGAGTTCATCGTATCGGGAAGTGATGATTAGACGGTGAGACTATGGGACGTCAAGACAGGTACCTGTAAGACCATGAGTGGTCACACTAGTTATGTAAATGCTGTTGCTATATCCAGTGATTCAGAGTTCATCGTATCGGGAAGTGATGATTAGACGGTGAGACTATGGGACGTCAAGACATGTACCTGTAAGACCATGAGTGGTCACACTAGTTATGTATTATCTGTGGCTATATCCAGTGATTCAGAGTTCATCGTATCGGGAAGTGGAGATTAGACGGTGAGACTATGGGACGTCAAGACAGGTACCTGTAAGACCATGAGTGGTCACACTAGTTCTGTATTATCTGTGGCTATATCCAGTGATTCAGAGTTCATCGTATCGGGAAGTTATGATTAGACGGTGAGACTATGGGACGTCAAGACAGGTATCTGTAAGACCATGAGTGGTCACACTAGTTATGTATGATCTGTGGCTATATCCAGTGATTCAGAGTTCATCGTATCGGGAAGTGGAGATTATACGGTGAGACTATGGGACGTCAAGACAGGTACCTGTAAGACCATGAGTGGTCACACTAGTTATGTAAATGCTGTGGCTATATCCAGTGATTCGGAGTTCATCGTATCGGGAAGTTTAGATAAGACGGTGAGACTATGGGACGTCAAGACAGGTACCTGTAAGACCATGAGTGGTCACACTAGTTATGTATGATCTGTGGCTATATCCAGTGATTCAGAGTTCATCGTATCGGGAAGTCATGATAAGACGGTGAGACTATGGGACGTCAAGACAGGTACCTGTAAGACCATGAGTGGTCACACTAGTTATGTAAATGCTGTTGCTATATCCAGTGATTCAGAGTTCATCGTATCGGGAAGTTTAGATTATACGGTGAGACTATGGGACGTCAAGACAGGTACCTGTAAGACCATGAGTGGTCACACTAGTTATGTATTATCTGTGGCTATATCCAGTGATTCAGAGTTCATCGTATCGGGAAGTGGAGATTATACGGTGAGACTATGGGACGTCAAGACAGGTACCTGTAAGACCATGAGTGGTCACACTAGTTATGTAAATGCTGTGGCTATATCCAGTGATTCGGAGTTCATCGTATCGGGAAGTTTAGATAAGACGGTGAGACTATGGGACGTCAAGACAGGTACCTGTAAGACCATGAGTGGTCACACTAGTTATGTATGATCTGTGGCTATATCCAGTGATTCAGAGTTCATCGTATCGGGAAGTCATGATAAGACGGTGAGACTATGGGACGTCAAGACAGGTACCTGTAAGACCATGAGTGGTCACACTAGTTATGTAAATGCTGTTGCTATATCCAGTGATTCAGAGTTCATCGTATCGGGAAGTTTAGATTATACGGTGAGACTATGGGACGTCAAGACAGGTACCTGTAAGACCATGAGTGGTCACACTAGTTATGTAAATGCTGTTGCTATATCCAGTGATTCAGAGTTCATCGTATCGGGAAGTTATGATTAGACGGTGAGACTATGGGACGTCAAGACATGTACCTGTAAGACCATGAGTGGTCACACTAGTTATGTATCATCTGTTGCTATATCCAGTGATTCAGAGTTCATCGTATCGGGAAGTGATGATTAGACGGTGAGACTATGGGACGTCAAGACAGGTACCTGTAAGACCATGAGTGGTCACACTTATTCTGTATATGCTGTGGCTATATCCAGTGATTCAGAGTTCATCGTATCGGGAAGTAGAGATAAGGCGGTGAGACTATGGGACGTCAAGACAGGTACCTGTAAGACCATGAGTGGTCACACTAGTTATGTAAATGCTGTTGCTATATCCAGTGATTCAGAGTTCATCGTATCGGGAAGTTATGATTAGACGGTGAGACTATGGGACGTCAAGACAGGTACCTGTAAGACCATGAGTGGTCACACTAGTTATGTAAATGCTGTGGCTATATCCAGTGATTCAGAGTTCATCGTATCGGGAAGTGATGATTAGACGGTGAGACTATGGGACGTCAAGACAGGTACCTGTAAGACCATGAGTGGTCACACTAGTTATGTAAATGCTGTTGCTATATCCAGTGATTCAGAGTTCATCGTATCGGGAAGTGATGATTAGACGGTGAGACTATGGGACGTCAAGACAGGTACCTGTAAGACCATGAGTGGTCACACTAGTTATGTATGATCTGTGGCTATATCCAGTGATTCAGAGTTCATCGTATCGGGAAGTCATGATAAGACGGTGAGACTATGGGACGTCAAGACAGGTACCTGTAAGACCATGAGTGGTCACACTAGTTCTGTATTATCTGTGGCTATATCCAGTGATTCAGAGTTCATCGTATCGGGAAGTTATGATTAGACGGTGAGACTATGGGACGTCAAGACAGGTATCTGTAAGACCATGAGTGGTCACACTAGTTATGTATTATCTGTGGCTATATCCAGTGATTCAGAGTTCATCGTATCGGGAAGTGGAGATTATACGGTGAGACTATGGGACGTCAAGACAGGTACCTGTAAGACCATGAGTGGTCACACTAGTTATGTAAATGTTGTTGCTATATCCAGTGATTCGGAGTTCATCGTATCGGGAAGTTTAGATAAGACGGTGAGACTATGGGACGTCAAGACAGGTACCTGTAAGACCATGAGTGGTCACACTAGTTATGTATGATCTGTGGCTATATCCAGTGATTCAGAGTTCATCGTATCGGGAAGTCATGATAAGACGGTGAGACTATGGGACGTCAAGACAGGTATCTGTAAGACCATGAGTGGTCACACTAGTTATGTATTATCTGTGGCTATATCCAGTGATTCAGAGTTCATCGTATCGGGAAGTTATGATTAGACGGTGAGACTATGGGACGTCAAGACAGGTACCTGTAAGACCATGAGTGGTCACACTAGTTATGTAAATGCTGTTGCTATATCCAGTGATTCAGAGTTCATCGTATCGGGAAGTGGAGATTATACGGTGAGACTATGGGACGTCAAGACAGGTACCTGTAAGACCATGAGTGGTCACACTAGTTATGTAAATGCTGTGGCTATATCCAGTGATTCAGAGTTCATCGTATCGGGAAGTTATGATTAGACGGTGAGACTATGGGACGTCAAGACAGGTATCTGTAAGACCATGAGTGGTCACACTAGTTATGTATTATCTGTGGCTATATCCAGTGATTCAGAGTTCATCGTATCGGGAAGTGGAGATTAGACGGTGAGACTATGGGACGTCAAGACAGGTACCTGTAAGACCATGAGTGGTCACACTTATTCTGTATATGCTGTTGCTATATCCAGTGATTCAGAGTTCATCGTATCGGGAAGTTATGATTAGACGGTGAGACTATGGGACGTCAAGACAGGTACCTGTAAGACCATGAGTGGTCACACTAGTTATGTAAATGCTGTGGCTATATCCAGTGATTCAGAGTTCATCGTATCGGGAAGTGATGATTATACGGTGAGACTATGGGACGTCAAGACAGGTACCTGTAAGACCATGAGTGGTCACACTAGTTATGTAAATGCTGTTGCTATATCCAGTGATTCAGAGTTCATCGTATCGGGAAGTTATGATTAGACGGTGAGACTATGGGACGTCAAGACAGGTATCTGTAAGACCATGAGTGGTCACACTAGTTATGTATTATCTGTGGCTATATCCAGTGATTCAGAGTTCATCGTATCGGGAAGTCATGATAAGACGGTGAGACTATGGGACGTCAAGACAGGTACCTGTAAGACCATGAGTGGTCACACTAGTTCTGTATTATCTGTGGCTATATCCAGTGATTCAGAGTTCATCGTATCGGGAAGTTATGATTAGACGGTGAGACTATGGGACGTCAAGACAGGTATCTGTAAGACCATGAGTGGTCACACTAGTTATGTATTATCTGTGGCTATATCCAGTGATTCAGAGTTCATCGTATCGGGAAGTGGAGATTATACGGTGAGACTATGGGACGTCAAGACAGGTACCTGTAAGACCATGAGTGGTCACACTAGTTATGTAAATGCTGTGGCTATATCCAGTGATTCAGAGTTCATCGTATCGGGAAGTTATGATTAGACGGTGAGACTATGGGACGTCAAGACAGGTATCTGTAAGACCATGAGTGGTCACACTAGTTATGTATTATCTGTGGCTATATCCAGTGATTCAGAGTTCATCGTATCGGGAAGTGGAGATTATACGGTGAGACTATGGGACGTCAAGACAGGTACCTGTAAGACCATGAGTGGTCACACTAGTTATGTAAATGCTGTGGCTATATCCAGTGATTCAGAGTTCATCGTATCGGGAAGTGATGATTAGACGGTGAGACTATGGGACGTCAAGACAGGTACCTGTAAGACCATGAGTGGTCACACTAGTTATGTATGATCTGTGGCTATATCCAGTGATTCAGAGTTCATCGTATCGGGAAGTGATGATTAGACGGTGAGACTATGGGACGTCAAGACAGGTACCTGTAAGACCATGAGTGGTCACACTAGTTATGTAAATGCTGTTGCTATATCCAGTGATTCAGAGTTCATCGTATCGGGAAGTTTAGATTAGACGGTGAGACTATGGGACGTCAAGACAGGTACCTGTAAGACCATGAGTGGTCACACTAGTTCTGTATTATCTGTGGCTATATCCAGTGATTCAGAGTTCATCGTATCGGGAAGTGATGATTAGACGGTGAGACTATGGGACGTCAAGACAGGTACCTGTAAGACCATGAGTGGTCACACTAGTTATGTAAATGCTGTGGCTATATCCAGTGATTCAGAGTTCATCGTATCGGGAAGTGATGATTAGACGGTGAGACTATGGGACATCAAGACAGGTACCTGTAAGACCATGAGTGGTCACACTAGTTATGTAAATGCTGTGGCTATATCCAGTGATTCAGAGTTCATCGTATCGGGAAGTTATGATTAGACGGTGAGACTATGGGACGTCAAGACAGGTACCTGTAAGACCATGAGTGGTCACACTAGTTATGTAAATGCTGTGGCTATATCCAGTGATTCAGAGTTCATCGTATCGGGAAGTTTAGATAAGACGGTGAGACTATGGGACGTCAAGACAGGTACCTGTAAGACCATGAGTGGTCACACTTATTCTGTATATGCTGTGGCTATATCCAGTGATTCAGAGTTCATCGTATCGGGAAGTGATGATTAGACGGTGAGACTATGGGACATCAAGACAGGTACCTGTAAGACCATGAGTGGTCACACTAGTTATGTAAATGCTGTGGCTATATCCAGTGATTCAGAGTTCATCGTATCGGGAAGTTATGATTAGACGGTGAGACTATGGGACGTCAAGACAGGTACCTGTAAGACCATGAGTGGTCACACTAGTTATGTAAATGCTGTGGCTATATCCAGTGATTCAGAGTTCATCGTATCGGGAAGTTTAGATAAGACGGTGAGACTATGGGACGTCAAGACAGGTACCTGTAAGACCATGAGTGGTCACACTTATTCTGTATATGCTGTGGCTATATCCAGTGATTCAGAGTTCATCGTATCGGGAAGTTTAGATTAGACGGTGAGACTATGGGACGTCAAGACAGGTACCTGTAAGACCATGAGTGGTCACACTAGTTATGTAAATGCTGTGGCTATATCCAGTGATTCAGAGTTCATCGTATCGGGAAGTTATGATTAGACGGTGAGACTATGGGACGTCAAGACAGGTACCTGTAAGACCATGAGTGGTCACACTAGTTCTGTATTATCTGTGGCTATATCCAGTGATTCAGAGTTCATCGTATCGGGAAGTGGAGATTAGACGGTGAGACTATGGGACGTCAAGACAGGTACCTGTAAGACCATGAGTGGTCACACTTATTCTGTATATGCTGTTGCTAT
This sequence comes from Loxodes magnus, assembly GCA_946699065.1. Lineage (NCBI taxonomy): Eukaryota > Ciliophora > Karyorelictea > Loxodida > Loxodidae > Loxodes > Loxodes magnus. The sequence continues at coordinate 6,120 of CAMPDV010005772.1, read as the reverse complement.
ATCCAGTGATTCAGAGTTCATCGTATCGGGAAGTGATGATTAGACGGTGAGACTATGGGACGTCAAGACAGGTACCTGTAAGACCATGAGTGGTCACACTAGTTATGTATGATCTGTGGCTATATCCAGTGATTCAGAGTTCATCGTATCGGGAAGTCATGATAAGACGGTGAGACTATGGGACGTCAAGACAGGTACCTGTAAGACCATGAGTGGTCACACTAGTTATGTATGATCTGTGGCTATATCCAGTGATTCAGAGTTCATCGTATCGGGAAGTGATGATTAGACGGTGAGACTATGGGACGTCAAGACAGGTACCTGTAAGACCATGAGTGGTCACACTAGTTATGTAAATGCTGTGGCTATATCCAGTGATTCAGAGTTCATCGTATCGGGAAGTCATGATAAGACGGTGAGACTATGGGACGTCAAGACAGGTACCTGTAAGACCATGAGTGGTCACACTAGTTATGTAAATGCTGTGGCTATATCCAGTGATTCAGAGTTCATCGTATCGGGAAGTTTAGATAAGACGGTGAGACTATGGGACGTCAAGACAGGTACCTGTAAGACCATGAGTGGTCACACTTATTCTGTATATGCTGTGGCTATATCCAGTGATTCAGAGTTCATCGTATCGGGAAGTGATGATTAGACGGTGAGACTATGGGACGTCAAGACAGGTACCTGTAAGACCATGAGTGGTCACACTAGTTATGTAAATGCTGTTGCTATATCCAGTGATTCAGAGTTCATCGTATCGGGAAGTGATGATTAGACGGTGAGACTATGGGACGTCAAGACAGGTACCTGTAAGACCATGAGTGGTCACACTAGTTATGTATGATCTGTGGCTATATCCAGTGATTCAGAGTTCATCGTATCGGGAAGTCATGATAAGACGGTGAGACTATGGGACGTCAAGACAGGTACCTGTAAGACCATGAGTGGTCACACTAGTTATGTAAATGCTGTGGCTATATCCAGTGATTCAGAGTTCATCGTATCGGGAAGTGATGATTAGACGGTGAGACTATGGGACGTCAAGACAGGTACCTGTAAGACCATGAGTGGTCACACTAGTTATGTAAATGCTGTGGCTATATCCAGTGATTCAGAGTTCATCGTATCGGGAAGTGGAGATTATACGGTGAGACTATGGGACGTCAAGACAGGTACCTGTAAGACCATGAGTGGTCACACTTATTCTGTATATGCTGTGGCTATATCCAGTGATTCAGAGTTCATCGTATCGGGAAGTTTAGATTATAGCGTGAGACTATGGGACGTCAAGACAGGTATCTGTAAGACCATGAGTGGTCACACTAGTTATGTATTATCTGTGGCTATATCCAGTGATTCAGAGTTCATCGTATCGGGAAGTGGAGATTATACGGTGAGACTATGGGACGTCAAGACAGGTACCTGTAAGACCATGAGTGGTCACACTAGTTATGTAAATGCTGTGGCTATATCCAGTGATTCAGAGTTCATCGTATCGGGAAGTTATGATTAGACGGTGAGACTATGGGACGTCAAGACAGGTACCTGTAAGACCATGAGTGGTCACACTAGTTATGTAAATGCTGTTGCTATATCCAGTGATTCAGAGTTCATCGTATCGGGAAGTGATGATTAGACGGTGAGACTATGGGACGTCAAGACAGGTACCTGTAAGACCATGAGTGGTCACACTAGTTATGTAAATGCTGTTGCTATATCCAGTGATTCAGAGTTCATCGTATCGGGAAGTGATGATTAGACGGTGAGACTATGGGACGTCAAGACAGGTACCTGTAAGACCATGAGTGGTCACACTAGTTATGTATGATCTGTGGCTATATCCAGTGATTCAGAGTTCATCGTATCGGGAAGTGATGATTATACGGTGAGACTATGGGACGTCAAGACAGGTACCTGTAAGACCATGAGTGGTCACACTAGTTATGTAAATGCTGTTGCTATATCCAGTGATTCAGAGTTCATCGTATCGGGAAGTGGAGATTATACGGTGAGACTATGGGACGTCAAGACAGGTATCTGTAAGACCATGAGTGGTCACACTAGTTATGTATTATCTGTGGCTATATCCAGTGATTCAGAGTTCATCGTATCGGGAAGTGATGATTAGACGGTGAGACTATGGGACGTCAAGACAGGTACCTGTAAGACCATGAGTGGTCACACTAGTTATGTAAATGCTGTTGCTATATCCAGTGATTCAGAGTTCATCGTATCGGGAAGTGGAGATTATACGGTGAGACTATGGGACGTCAAGACAGGTACCTGTAAGACCATGAGTGGTCACACTAGTTATGTAAATGCTGTGGCTATATCCAGTGATTCAGAGTTCATCGTATCGGGAAGTTATGATTAGACGGTGAGACTATGGGACGTCAAGACAGGTATCTGTAAGACCATGAGTGGTCACACTAGTTATGTATTATCTGTGGCTATATCCAGTGATTCAGAGTTCATCGTATCGGGAAGTGGAGATTAGACGGTGAGACTATGGGACGTCAAGACAGGTACCTGTAAGACCATGAGTGGTCACACTTATTCTGTATATGCTGTTGCTATATCCAGTGATTCAGAGTTCATCGTATCGGGAAGTGATGATTAGACGGTGAGACTATGGGACGTCAAGACAGGTACCTGTAAGACCATGAGTGGTCACACTAGTTATGTATGATCTGTGGCTATATCCAGTGATTCAGAGTTCATCGTATCGGGAAGTCATGATAAGACGGTGAGACTATGGGACGTCAAGACAGGTACCTGTAAGACCATGAGTGGTCACACTAGTTATGTAAATGTTGTTGCTATATCCAGTGATTCAGAGTTCATCGTATCGGGAAGTCATGATAAGACGGTGAGACTATGGGACGTCAAGACAGGTACCTGTAAGACCATGAGTGGTCACACTAGTTCTGTATTATCTGTGGCTATATCCAGTGATTCAGAGTTCATCGTATCGGGAAGTTATGATTAGACGGTGAGACTATGGGACGTCAAGACAGGTATCTGTAAGACCATGAGTGGTCACACTAGTTATGTATTATCTGTGGCTATATCCAGTGATTCAGAGTTCATCGTATCGGGAAGTGGAGATTATACGGTGAGACTATGGGACGTCAAGACAGGTACCTGTAAGACCATGAGTGGTCACACTAGTTATGTAAATGCTGTTGCTATATCCAGTGATTCAGAGTTCATCGTATCGGGAAGTGGAGATTATACGGTGAGACTATGGGACGTCAAGACAGGTACCTGTAAGACCATGAGTGGTCACACTAGTTATGTAAATGCTGTGGCTATATCCAGTGATTCAGAGTTCATCGTATCGGGAAGTTATGATTAGACGGTGAGACTATGGGACGTCAAGACAGGTATCTGTAAGACCATGAGTGGTCACACTAGTTATGTATTATCTGTGGCTATATCCAGTGATTCAGAGTTCATCGTATCGGGAAGTGGAGATTAGACGGTGAGACTATGGGACGTCAAGACAGGTACCTGTAAGACCATGAGTGGTCACACTTATTCTGTATATGCTGTTGCTATATCCAGTGATTCAGAGTTCATCGTATCGGGAAGTGATGATTAGACGGTGAGACTATGGGACGTCAAGACAGGTACCTGTAAGACCATGAGTGGTCACACTAGTTATGTATGATCTGTGGCTATATCCAGTGATTCAGAGTTCATCGTATCGGGAAGTCATGATAAGACGGTGAGACTATGGGACGTCAAGACAGGTACCTGTAAGACCATGAGTGGTCACACTAGTTATGTATGATCTGTGGCTATATCCAGTGATTCAGAGTTCATCGTATCGGGAAGTCATGATAAGACGGTGAGACTATGGGACGTCAAGACAGGTACCTGTAAGACCATGAGTGGTCACACTAGTTATGTAAATGCTGTTGCTATATCCAGTGATTCAGAGTTCATCGTATCGGGAAGTGATGATTAGACGGTGAGACTATGGGACGTCAAGACAGGTACCTGTAAGACCATGAGTGGTCACACTAGTTATGTAAATGTTGTTGCTATATCCAGTGATTCAGAGTTCATCGTATCGGGAAGTCATGATAAGACGGTGAGACTATGGGACGTCAAGACAGGTACCTGTAAGACCATGAGTGGTCACACTAGTTCTGTATTATCTGTGGCTATATCCAGTGATTCAGAGTTCATCGTATCGGGAAGTTATGATTAGACGGTGAGACTATGGGACGTCAAGACAGGTATCTGTAAGACCATGAGTGGTCACACTAGTTATGTATTATCTGTGGCTATATCCAGTGATTCAGAGTTCATCGTATCGGGAAGTCATGATAAGACGGTGAGACTATGGGACGTCAAGACAGGTACCTGTAAGACCATGAGTGGTCACACTAGTTCTGTATTATCTGTGGCTATATCCAGTGATTCAGAGTTCATCGTATCGGGAAGTTATGATTAGACGGTGAGACTATGGGACGTCAAGACAGGTATCTGTAAGACCATGAGTGGTCACACTAGTTATGTATTATCTGTGGCTATATCCAGTGATTCAGAGTTCATCGTATCGGGAAGTGGAGATTATACGGTGAGACTATGGGACGTCAAGACAGGTACCTGTAAGACCATGAGTGGTCACACTAGTTATGTAAATGCTGTGGCTATATCCAGTGATTCAGAGTTCATCGTATCGGGAAGTTATGATTAGACGGTGAGACTATGGGACGTCAAGACAGGTACCTGTAAGACCATGAGTGGTCACACTAGTTATGTAAATGTTGTTGCTATATCCAGTGATTCAGAGTTCATCGTATCGGGAAGTCATGATAAGACGGTGAGACTATGGGACGTCAAGACAGGTACCTGTAAGACCATGAGTGGTCACACTAGTTCTGTATTATCTGTGGCTATATCCAGTGATTCAGAGTTCATCGTATCGGGAAGTTATGATTAGACGGTGAGACTATGGGACGTCAAGACAGGTATCTGTAAGACCATGAGTGGTCACACTAGTTATGTATTATCTGTGGCTATATCCAGTGATTCAGAGTTCATCGTATCGGGAAGTCATGATAAGACGGTGAGACTATGGGACGTCAAGACAGGTACCTGTAAGACCATGAGTGGTCACACTAGTTCTGTATTATCTGTGGCTTTATCCAGTGATTCAGAGTTCATCGTATCGGGAAGTTATGATTAGACGGTGAGACTATGGGACGTCAAGACAGGTATCTGTAAGACCATGAGTGGTCACACTAGTTATGTATTATCTGTGGCTATATCCAGTGATTCAGAGTTCATCGTATCGGGAAGTGGAGATTATACGGTGAGACTATGGGACGTCAAGACAGGTACCTGTAAGACCATGAGTGGTCACACTAGTTATGTAAATGCTGTGGCTATATCCAGTGATTCAGAGTTCATCGTATCGGGAAGTTATGATTAGACGGTGAGACTATGGGACGTCAAGACAGGTATCTGTAAGACCATGAGTGGTCACACTAGTTATGTATTATCTGTGGCTATATCCAGTGATTCAGAGTTCATCGTATCGGGAAGTGGAGATTAGACGGTGAGACTATGGGACGTCAAGACAGGTACCTGTAAGACCATGAGTGGTCACACTAGTTCTGTATTATCTGTTGCTATATCCAGTGATTCAGAGTTCATCGTATCGGGAAGTGATGATTAGACGGTGAGACTATGGGACGTCAAGACAGGTACCTGTAAGACCATGAGTGGTCACACTAGTTATGTAAATGCTGTTGCTATATCCAGTGATTCAGAGTTCATCGTATCGGGAAGTCATGATAAGACGGTGAGACTATGGGACGTCAAGACAGGTACCTGTAAGACCATGAGTGGTCACACTTATTCTGTATATGCTGTGGCTATATCCAGTGATTCAGAGTTCATCGTATCGGGAAGTGATGATTAGACGGTGAGACTATGGGACGTCAAGACAGGTACCTGTAAGACCATGAGTGGTCACACTAGTTCTGTATTATCTGTTGCTATATCCAGTGATTCAGAGTTCATCGTATCGGGAAGTCATGATAAGACGGTGAGACTATGGGGACGTCAAGACAGGTACCTGTAAGACCATGAGTG
>CAMPDV010005771.1:0-24889 GCA_946699065.1 Loxodes magnus | reverse complement strand
CAACTATTTTTCATACTTTGTTAACTCACTCTGGTATTAAAATTTCGTATTCTCACTTCAAAACACTTATAAAACTATGCTTTTTTTTACTTTAAAAATTACACAACTATTTTTCATACTTTGTTAACTCACTCTGGTATTAAAATTTCGTATTCTCACTTCAAAACACTTATAAAACTATGTTTTTTTTTACTTTAAAAATTACACAACTATTTTTCATACTTTGTTAACTCACTCTGGTATTAAAATTTCGTATTCTCACTTCAAAACACTTATAAAACTATGTTTTTTTTTACTTTAAAAATTACACAAATATTTTTCATACTTTGTTAACTCACTCTGGTATTAAAATTTCGTATTCTCACTTCAAAACACTTATAAAACTATGCTTTTTTTTACTTTAAAAATTACACAACTATTTTTCTTACTTTGTTAACTCACTCTGGTATTAAAATTTCGTATTCTCACTTCAAAACACTTATAAAACTATGTTTTTTTTTACTTTAAAAATTACACAAATATTTTTCATACTTTGTTAACTCACTCTGGTATTAAAATTTCGTATTCTCACTTCAAAACACTTATAAAACTATGCTTTTTTTTACTTTAAAAATTACACAACTATTTTTCATACTTTGTTAACTCACTCTGGTATTAAAATTTCGTATTCTCACTTCAAAACACTTATAAAACTATGTTTTTTTTTACTTTAAAAATTACACAACTATTTTTCATACTTTGTTAACTCACTCTGGTATTAAAATTTCGTATTCTCACTTCAAAACACTTATAAAACTATGTTTTTTTTTTATTTAAAAATTACACAACTATTTTTCATACTTTGTTAACTCACTCTGGTATTAAAATTTCGTATTCTCACTTCAAAACACTTATAAAACTATGTTTTTTTTTACTTTAAAAATTACACAACTATTTTTCATACTTTGTTAACTCACTCTGGTATTAAAATTTCGTATTCTCACTTCAAAACACTTATAAAACTATGTTTTTTTTTACTTTAAAAATTACACAAATATTTTTCATACTTTGTTAACTCACTCTGGTATTAAAATTTCGTATTCTCACTTCAAAACACTTATAAAACTATGTTTTTTTTTACTTTAAAAATTACACAACTATTTTTCTTACTTTGTTAACTCACTCTGGTATTAAAATTTCGTATTCTCACTTCAAAACACTTATAAAACTATGTTTTTTTTTACTTTAAAAATTACACAAATATTTTTCATACTTTGTTAACTCACTCTGGTATTAAAATTTCGTATTCTCACTTCAAAACACTTATAAAACTATGTTTTTTTTTACTTTAAAAATTACACAACTATTTTTCATACTTTGTTAACTCACTCTGGTATTAAAATTTCGTATTCTCACTTCAAAACACTTATAAAACTATGTTTTTTTTTACTTTAAAAATTACACAACTATTTTTCATACTTTGTTAACTCACTCTGGTATTAAAATTTCGTATTCTCACTTCAAAACACTTATAAAACTATGTTTTTTTTTTACTTTAAAAATTACACAACTATTTTTCATACTTTGTTAACTCACTCTGGTATTAAAATTTCGTATTCTCACTTCAAAACACTTATAAAACTATGTTTTTTTTTACTTTAAAAATTACACAACTATTTTTCATACTTTGTTAACTCACTCTGGTATTAAAATTTCGTATTCTCACTTCAAAACACTTATAAAACTATGTTTTTTTTTACTTTAAAAATTACACAACTATTTTTCATACTTTGTTAACTCACTCTGGTATTAAAATTTCGTATTCTCACTTCAAAACACTTATAAAACTATGTTTTTTTTTACTTTAAAAATTACACAACTATTTTTCATACTTTGTTAACTCACTCTGGTATTAAAATTTCGTATTCTCACTTCAAAACACTTATAAAACTATGTTTTTTTTTACTTTAAAAATTACACAACATATTTTTCATACTTTGTTAACTCACTCTGGTATTAAAATTTCGTATTCTCACTTCAAAACATATCAAAAACTATGTTTTTTTTTACTTTAAAAATTACACAAATATTTTTCTTACTTTGTTAACTCACTCTGGTATTAAAATTTCGTATTCTCACTTCAAAACACTTATAAAACTATGTTTTTTTTTACTTTAAAAATTACACAACTATTTTTCTTACTTTGTTAACTCACTCTGGTATTATAATTTCGTATTCTCACTTCAAAACACTTATAAAACTATGTTTTTTTTTACTTTAAAAATTACACAACTATTTTTCTTACTTTGTTAACTCACTCTGGTATTAAAATTTCGTATTCTCACTTCAAAACATATCAAAAAATATGTTTTTTTTTACTTTAAAAATTACACAACTATTTTTCATACTTTGTTAACTCACTCTGGTATTAAAATTTCGTATTCTCACTTCAAAACACTTATAAAACTATGTTTTTTTTTACTTTAAAAATTACACAAATATTTTTCATACTTTGTTAACTCACTATGGTACTAAAATTTCTTATTCTCACTTCAAAACACTTATAAAACTATGTTTTTTTTTACTTTAAAAATTGCACAACTATTTTTCATACTTTGTTAACTCACTCTGGTATTAAAATTTCGTATTCTCACTTCAAAACACTTATAAAACTATGTTTTTTTTTACTTTAAAAATTACACAACTATTTTTCTTACTTTGTTAACTCACTCTGGTATTAAAATTTCGTATTCTCACTTCAAAACATATCAAAAACTATGTTTTTTTTTACTTTAAAAATTACACAACTATTTTTCATACTTTGTTAACTCAATCTGGTATTAAAATTTCGTATTCTCACTTCAAAACACTTATAAAACTATGTTTTTTTTTACTTTAAAAATTACACAACTATTTTTCTTACTTTGTTAACTCACTCTGGTATTAAAATTTCGTATTCTCACTTCAAAACACTTATAAAACTATGTTTTTTTTTACTTTAAAAATTACACAACTATTTTTCATACTTTGTTAACTCACTCTGGTATTAAAATTTCGTATTCTCACTTCAAAACACTTATAAAACTATGTTTTTTTTTACTTTAAAAATTACACAAATATTTTTCTTACTTTGTTAACTCACTCTGGTATTAAAATTTCGTATTCTCACTTCAAAACACTTATAAAACTATGTTTTTTTTTACTTTAAAAATTACACAACTATTTTTCATACTTTGTTAACTCACTCTGGTATTAAAATTTCGTATTCTCACTTCAAAACACTTATAAAACTATGTTTTTTTTTACTTTAAAAATTACACAAATATTTTTCTTACTTTGTTAACTCACTCTTGTATTAAAATTTCGTATTCTCACTTCAAAACACTTATAAAACTATGTTTTTTTTTACTTTAAAAATTACACAAATATTTTTCATACTTTGTTAACTCACTCTGGTACTTAAATTTCGTATTCTCACTTCAAAACACTTATAAAACTATGTTTTTTTTTACTTTAAAAATTACACAACTATTTTTCATACTTTGTTAACTCACTCTGGTATTAAAATTTCGTATTCTCACTTCAAAACACTTATAAAACTATGTTTTTTTTTACTTTAAAAATTACACAACTATTTTTCATACTTTGTTAACTCACTCTGGTATTAAAATTTCGTATTCTCACTTCAAAACACTTATAAAACTATGTTTTTTTTTACTTTAAAAATTACACAACTATTTTTCTTACTTTGTTAACTCACTCTGGTATTAAAATTTCGTATTCTCACTTCAAAACACTTATAAAACTATGTTTTTTTTTACTTTAAAAATTACACAACTATTTTTCTTACTTTGTTAACTCACTCTGGTATTAAAATTTCGTATTCTCACTTCAAAACACTTATAAAACTATGTTTTTTTTTACTTTAAAAATTACACAACATATTTTTCATACTTTGTTAACTCATTCTGGTATTAAAATTTCGTATTCTCACTTCAAAACACTTATAAAACTATGTTTTTTTTTACTTTAAAAATTACACAACATATTTTTCATACTTTGTTAACTCACTCTGGTATTAAAATTTCGTATTCTCACTTCAAAACACTTATAAAACTATGTTTTTTTTTACTTTAAAAATTACACAACTATTTTTCATACTTTGTTAACTCACTCTGGTATTAAAATTTCGTATTCTCACTTCAAAACACTTATAAAACTATGTTTTTTTTTACTTTAAAAATTACACAACTATTTTTCATACTTTGTTAACTCACTCTGGTATTAAAATTTCGTATTCTCACTTCAAAACACTTATAAAACTATGTTTTTTTTTACTTTAAAAATTACACAACTATTTTTCTTACTTTGTTAACTCAATCTGGTATTAAAATTTCGTATTCTCACTTCAAAACACTTATAAAACTATGTTTTTTTTTACTTTAAAAATTACACAACTATTTTTCATACTTTGTTAACTCACTCTGGTATTAAAATTTCGTATTCTCACTTCAAAACACTTATAAAACTATGTTTTTTTTTACTTTAAAAATTACACAACTATTTTTCATACTTTGTTAACTCACTCTGGTATTAAAATTTCGTATTCTCACTTCAAAACACTTATAAAACTATGTTTTTTTTTACTTTAAAAATTACACAACTATTTTTCATACTTTGTTAACTCATTCTGGTATTAAAATTTCGTATTCTCACTTCAAAACACTTATAAAACTATGTTTTTTTTTACTTTAAAAATTACACAACATATTTTTCATACTTTGTTAACTCACTCTGGTATTAAAATTTCGTATTCTCACTTCAAAACACTTATAAAACTATGTTTTTTTTTACTTTAAAAATTACACAAATATTTTTCATACTTTGTTAACTCACTCTGGTATTAAAATTTCGTATTCTCACTTCAAAACACTTATAAAACTATGTTTTTTTTTATTTAAAAATTACACAACTATTTTTCATACTTTGTTAACTCACTCTGGTATTAAAATTTCGTATTCTCACTTCAAAACACTTATAAAACTATGTTTTTTTTTACTTTAAAAATTACACAACTATTTTTCATACTTTGTTAACTCACTCTGGTATTAAAATTTCGTATTCTCACTTCAAAACACTTATAAAACTATGTTTTTTTTTACTTTAAAAATTACACAACTATTTTTCATACTTTGTTAACTCACTCTGGTATTAAAATTTCGTATTCTCACTTCAAAACACTTATAAAACTATGTTTTTTTTTACTTTAAAAATTACACAACTATTTTTCATACTTTGTTAACTCACTCTGGTATTAAAATTTCGTATTCTCACTTCAAAACACTTATAAAACTATGTTTTTTTTTACTTTAAAAATTACACAACATATTTTTCATACTTTGTTAACTCATTCTGGTATTAAAATTTCGTATTCTCACTTCAAAACACTTATAAAACTATGTTTTTTTTTACTTTAAAAATTACACAACTATTTTTCATACTTTGTTAACTCACTCTGGTATTAAAATTTCGTATTCTCACTTCAAAACACTTATAAAACTATGTTTTTTTTTACTTTAAAAATTACACAACTATTTTTCATACTTTGTTAACTCACTCTGGTATTAAAATTTCGTATTCTCACTTCAAAACACTTATAAAACTATGTTTTTTTTTACTTTAAAAATTACACAACTATTTTTCATACTTTGTTAACTCACTCTGGTATTAAAATTTCGTATTCTCACTTCAAAACACTTATAAAACTATGTTTTTTTTTACTTTAAAAATTACACAACTATTTTTCATACTTTGTTAACTCACTCTGGTATTAAAATTTCGTATTCTCACTTCAAAACACTTATAAAACTATGTTTTTTTTTACTTTAAAAATTACACAACTATTTTTCATACTTTGTTAACTCACTCTGGTATTAAAATTTCGTATTCTCACTTCAAAACACTTATAAAACTATGTTTTTTTTTACTTTAAAAATTACACAACATATTTTTCATACTTTGTTAACTCACTCTGGTATTAAAATTTCGTATTCTCACTTCAAAACATATCAAAAACTATGTTTTTTTTTACTTTAAAAATTACACAAATATTTTTCTTACTTTGTTAACTCACTCTGGTATTAAAATTTCGTATTCTCACTTCAAAACACTTATAAAACTATGTTTTTTTTTACTTTAAAAATTACACAACTATTTTTCTTACTTTGTTAACTCACTCTGGTATTATAATTTCGTATTCTCACTTCAAAACACTTATAAAACTATGTTTTTTTTTACTTTAAAAATTACACAACTATTTTTCTTACTTTGTTAACTCACTCTGGTATTAAAATTTCGTATTCTCACTTCAAAACATATCAAAAAATATGTTTTTTTTTACTTTAAAAATTACACAACTATTTTTCATACTTTGTTAACTCACTCTGGTATTAAAATTTCGTATTCTCACTTCAAAACACTTATAAAACTATGTTTTTTTTTACTTTAAAAATTACACAAATATTTTTCATACTTTGTTAACTCACTATGGTACTAAAATTTCTTATTCTCACTTCAAAACACTTATAAAACTATGTTTTTTTTTACTTTAAAAATTGCACAACTATTTTTCATACTTTGTTAACTCACTCTGGTATTAAAATTTCGTATTCTCACTTCAAAACACTTATAAAACTATGTTTTTTTTTACTTTAAAAATTACACAACTATTTTTCTTACTTTGTTAACTCACTCTGGTATTAAAATTTCGTATTCTCACTTCAAAACATATCAAAAACTATGTTTTTTTTTACTTTAAAAATTACACAACTATTTTTCATACTTTGTTAACTCAATCTGGTATTAAAATTTCGTATTCTCACTTCAAAACACTTATAAAACTATGTTTTTTTTTACTTTAAAAATTACACAACTATTTTTCTTACTTTGTTAACTCACTCTGGTATTAAAATTTCGTATTCTCACTTCAAAACACTTATAAAACTATGTTTTTTTTTACTTTAAAAATTACACAACTATTTTTCATACTTTGTTAACTCACTCTGGTATTAAAATTTCGTATTCTCACTTCAAAACACTTATAAAACTATGTTTTTTTTTACTTTAAAAATTACACAAATATTTTTCTTACTTTGTTAACTCACTCTGGTATTAAAATTTCGTATTCTCACTTCAAAACACTTATAAAACTATGTTTTTTTTTACTTTAAAAATTACACAACTATTTTTCATACTTTGTTAACTCACTCTGGTATTAAAATTTCGTATTCTCACTTCAAAACACTTATAAAACTATGTTTTTTTTTACTTTAAAAATTACACAAATATTTTTCTTACTTTGTTAACTCACTCTTGTATTAAAATTTCGTATTCTCACTTCAAAACACTTATAAAACTATGTTTTTTTTTACTTTAAAAATTACACAAATATTTTTCATACTTTGTTAACTCACTCTGGTACTTAAATTTCGTATTCTCACTTCAAAACACTTATAAAACTATGTTTTTTTTTACTTTAAAAATTACACAACTATTTTTCATACTTTGTTAACTCACTCTGGTATTAAAATTTCGTATTCTCACTTCAAAACACTTATAAAACTATGTTTTTTTTTACTTTAAAAATTACACAACTATTTTTCATACTTTGTTAACTCACTCTGGTATTAAAATTTCGTATTCTCACTTCAAAACACTTATAAAACTATGTTTTTTTTTACTTTAAAAATTACACAACTATTTTTCTTACTTTGTTAACTCACTCTGGTATTAAAATTTCGTATTCTCACTTCAAAACACTTATAAAACTATGTTTTTTTTTACTTTAAAAATTACACAACTATTTTTCTTACTTTGTTAACTCACTCTGGTATTAAAATTTCGTATTCTCACTTCAAAACACTTATAAAACTATGTTTTTTTTTACTTTAAAAATTACACAACATATTTTTCATACTTTGTTAACTCATTCTGGTATTAAAATTTCGTATTCTCACTTCAAAACACTTATAAAACTATGTTTTTTTTTACTTTAAAAATTACACAACATATTTTTCATACTTTGTTAACTCACTCTGGTATTAAAATTTCGTATTCTCACTTCAAAACACTTATAAAACTATGTTTTTTTTTACTTTAAAAATTACACAACTATTTTTCATACTTTGTTAACTCACTCTGGTATTAAAATTTCGTATTCTCACTTCAAAACACTTATAAAACTATGTTTTTTTTTACTTTAAAAATTACACAACTATTTTTCATACTTTGTTAACTCACTCTGGTATTAAAATTTCGTATTCTCACTTCAAAACACTTATAAAACTATGTTTTTTTTTACTTTAAAAATTACACAACTATTTTTCTTACTTTGTTAACTCAATCTGGTATTAAAATTTCGTATTCTCACTTCAAAACACTTATAAAACTATGTTTTTTTTTACTTTAAAAATTACACAACTATTTTTCATACTTTGTTAACTCACTCTGGTATTAAAATTTCGTATTCTCACTTCAAAACACTTATAAAACTATGTTTTTTTTTACTTTAAAAATTACACAACTATTTTTCATACTTTGTTAACTCACTCTGGTATTAAAATTTCGTATTCTCACTTCAAAACACTTATAAAACTATGTTTTTTTTTACTTTAAAAATTACACAACTATTTTTCATACTTTGTTAACTCATTCTGGTATTAAAATTTCGTATTCTCACTTCAAAACACTTATAAAACTATGTTTTTTTTTACTTTAAAAATTACACAACATATTTTTCATACTTTGTTAACTCACTCTGGTATTAAAATTTCGTATTCTCACTTCAAAACACTTATAAAACTATGTTTTTTTTTACTTTAAAAATTACACAACTATTTTTCATACTTTGTTAACTCACTCTGGTATTAAAATTTCGTATTCTCACTTCAAAACACTTATAAAACTATGTTTTTTTTTATTTAAAAATTACACAACTATTTTTCATACTTTGTTAACTCACTCTGGTATTAAAATTTCGTATTCTCACTTCAAAACACTTATAAAACTATGTTTTTTTTTACTTTAAAAATTACACAACTATTTTTCATACTTTGTTAACTCACTCTGGTATTAAAATTTCGTATTCTCACTTCAAAACACTTATAAAACTATGTTTTTTTTTACTTTAAAAATTACACAACTATTTTTCATACTTTGTTAACTCATTCTGGTATTAAAATTTCGTATTCTCACTTCAAAACACTTATAAAACTATGTTTTTTTTTACTTTAAAAATTACACAACATATTTTTCATACTTTGTTAACTCACTCTGGTATTAAAATTTCGTATTCTCACTTCAAAACACTTATAAAACTATGTTTTTTTTTACTTTAAAAATTACACAACTATTTTTCATACTTTGTTAACTCACTCTGGTATTAAAATTTCGTATTCTCACTTCAAAACACTTATAAAACTATGTTTTTTTTTACTTTAAAAATTACACAACTATTTTTCATACTTTGTTAACTCACTCTGGTATTAAAATTTCGTATTCTCACTTCAAAACACTTATAAAACTATGTTTTTTTTTACTTTAAAAATTACACAACTATTTTTCATACTTTGTTAACTCACTCTGGTATTAAAATTTCGTATTCTCACTTCAAAACACTTATAAAACTATGTTTTTTTTTACTTTAAAAATTACACAACTATTTTTCATACTTTGTTAACTCACTCTGGTATTAAAATTTCGTATTCTCACTTCAAAACACTTATAAAACTATGTTTTTTTTTACTTTAAAAATTACACAACTATTTTTCATACTTTGTTAACTCACTCTGGTATTAAAATTTCGTATTCTCACTTCAAAACACTTATAAAACTATGTTTTTTTTTACTTTAAAAATTACACAACTATTTTTCATACTTTGTTAACTCACTCTGGTATTAAAATTTCGTATTCTCACTTCAAAACATATCAAAAACTATGTTTTTTTTTACTTTAAAAATTACACAAATATTTTTCTTACTTTGTTAACTCACTCTGGTATTAAAATTTCGTATTCTCACTTCAAAACACTTATAAAACTATGTTTTTTTTTACTTTAAAAATTACACAACTATTTTTCTTACTTTGTTAACTCAATCTGGTATTAAAATTTCGTATTCTCACTTCAAAACACTTATAAAACTATGTTTTTTTTTACTTTAAAAATTACACAACTATTTTTCATACTTTGTTAACTCACTCTGGTATTAAAATTTCGTATTCTCACTTCAAAACACTTATAAAACTATGTTTTTTTTTACTTTAAAAATTACACAACTATTTTTCATACTTTGTTAACTCACTCTGGTATTAAAATTTCGTATTCTCACTTCAAAACACTTATAAAACTATGTTTTTTTTTACTTTAAAAATTACACAACTATTTTTCATACTTTGTTAACTCACTCTGGTATTAAAATTTCGTATTCTCACTTCAAAACATATCAAAAACTATGTTTTTTTTTACTTTAAAAATTACACAAATATTTTTCTTACTTTGTTAACTCACTCTGGTATTAAAATTTCGTATTCTCACTTCAAAACACTTATAAAACTATGTTTTTTTTTACTTTAAAAATTACACAAATATTTTTCTTACTTTGTTAACTCACTCTGGTATTAAAATTTCGTATTCTCACTTCAAAACACTTATAAAACTATGTTTTTTTTTACTTTAAAAATTACACAACTATTTTTCATACTTTGTTAACTCACTCTGGTATTAAAATTTCGTATTCTCACTTCAAAACACTTATAAAACTATGTTTTTTTTTACTTTAAAAATTACACAACTATTTTTCTTACTTTGTTAACTCACTCTGGTATTATAATTTCGTATTCTCACTTCAAAACACTTATAAAACTATGTTTTTTTTTACTTTAAAAATTACACAACTATTTTTCTTACTTTGTTAACTCACTCTGGTATTAAAATTTCGTATTCTCACTTCAAAACACTTATAAAACTATGTTTTTTTTTACTTTAAAAATTACACAACATATTTTTCATACTTTGTTAACTCACTCTGGTATTAAAATTTCGTATTCTCACTTCAAAACACTTATAAAACTATGTTTTTTTTTACTTTAAAAATTACACAACTATTTTTCTTACTTTGTTAACTCACTCTGGTATTATAATTTCGTATTCTCACTTCAAAACACTTATAAAACTATGTTTTTTTTTACTTTAAAAATTACACAACTATTTTTCATACTTTGTTAACTCACTCTGGTATTAAAATTTCGTATTCTCACTTCAAAACACTTATAAAACTATGTTTTTTTTTACTTTAAAAATTACACAACTATTTTTCTTACTTTGTTAACTCACTCTGGTATTAAAATTTCGTATTCTCACTTCAAAACACTTATAAAACTATGTTTTTTTTTACTTTAAAAATTACATAAATATTTTTCATACTTTGTTAACTCACTCTGGTATTAAAATTTCGTATTCTCACTTCAAAACACTTATAAAACTATGTTTTTTTTTACTTTAAAAATTACACAACATATTTTTCATACTTTGTTAACTCACTCTGGTATTAAAATTTCGTATTCTCACTTCAAAACACTTATAAAACTATGTTTTTTTTTACTTTAAAAATTACACAACATATTTTTCATACTTTGTTAACTCACTCTGGTATTAAAATTTCGTATTCTCACTTCAAAACACTTATAAAACTATGTTTTTTTTTACTTTAAAAATTACACAAATATTTTTCTTACTTTGTTAACTCACTCTGGTATTAAAATTTCGTATTCTCACTTCAAAACATATCAAAAACAATGTTTTTTTTTACTTTAAAAATTACACAACTATTTTTCTTACTTTGTTAACTCACTCTGGTATTATAATTTCGTATTCTCACTTCAAAACACTTATAAAACTATGTTTTTTTTTACTTTAAAAATTACACAACTATTTTTCATACTTTGTTAACTCACTCTGGTATTAAAATTTCGTATTCTCACTTCAAAACACTTATAAAACTATGTTTTTTTTTACTTTAAAAATTACACAACATATTTTTCATACTTTGTTATCTCATTCTGGTATTAAAATTTCGTATTCTCACTTCAAAACACTTATAAAACTATGTTTTTTTTTACTTTAAAAATTACACAACTATTTTTCATACTTTGTTAACTCACTCTGGTATTAAAATTTCGTATTCTCACTTCAAAACACTTATAAAACTATGTTTTTTTTTACTTTAAAAATTACACAAATATTTTTCATACTTTGTTAACTCATTCTGGTATTAAAATTTCGTATTCTCACTTCAAAACACTTATAAAACTATGTTTTTTTTTACTTTAAAAATTACACAACATATTTTTCTTACTTTGTTAACTCACTCTGGTATTAAAATTTCGTATTCTCACTTCAAAACACTTATAAAACTATGATTTTTTTACTTTAAAAATTACACAACATATTTTTCATACTTTGTTAACTCACTCTGGTATTAAAATTTCGTATTCTCACTTCAAAACATATCAAAAACTATGTTTTTTTTTACTTTAAAAATTACACAACTATTTTTCATACTTTGTTAACTCACTCTGGTATTAAAATTTCGTATTCTCACTTCAAAACACTTATAAAACTATGTTTTTTTTTACTTTAAAAATTACACAACATATTTTTCTTACTTTGTTAACTCATTCTGGTATTAAAATTTCGTATTCTCACTTCAAAACACTTATAAAACTATGTTTTTTTTTACTTTAAAAATTACACAACATATTTTTCATACTTTGTTAACTCACTCTGGTATTAAAATTTCGTATTCTCACTTCAAAACACTTATAAAACTATGTTTTTTTTTACTTTAAAAATTACACAAATATTTTTCTTACTTTGTTAACTCACTCTGGTATTAAAATTTCGTATTCTCACTTCAAAACACTTATAAAACTATGTTTTTTTTTACTTTAAAAATTACACAACTATTTTTCATACTTTGTTAACTCACTCTGGTATTAAAATTTCGTATTCTCACTTCAAAACACTTATAAAACTATGTTTTTTTTTACTTTAAAAATTACACAACTATTTTTCATACTTTGTTAACTCACTCTGGTATTAAAATTTCGTATTCTCACTTCAAAACACTTATAAAACTATGTTTTTTTTTACTTTAAAAATTACACAACTATTTTTCATACTTTGTTAACTCACTCTGGTATTAAAATTTCGTATTCTCACTTCAAAACACTTATAAAACTATGTTTTTTTTTACTTTAAAAATTACACAACTATTTTTCATACTTTGTTAACTCACTCTGGTATTAAAATTTCGTATTCTCACTTCAAAACACTTATAAAACTATGTTTTTTTTTACTTTAAAAATTACACAAATATTTTTCTTACTTTGTTAACTCACTCTGGTATTAAAATTTCGTATTCTCACTTCAAAACACTTATAAAACTATGTTTTTTTTTACTTTAAAAATTACACAACTATTTTTCATACTTTGTTAACTCACTCTGGTATTAAAATTTCGTATTCTCACTTCAAAACACTTATAAAACTATGTTTTTTTTTACTTTAAAAATTACACAAATATTTTTCTTACTTTGTTAACTCACTCTGGTATTAAAATTTCGTATTCTCACTTCAAAACACTTATAAAACTATGTTTTTTTTTACTTTAAAAATTACACAACTATTTTTCATACTTTGTTAACTCACTCTGGTATTAAAATTTCGTATTCTCACTTCAAAACACTTATAAAACTATGTTTTTTTTTACTTTAAAAATTACACAACTATTTTTCATACTTTGTTAACTCACTCTGGTATTAAAATTTCGTATTCTCACTTCAAAACACTTATAAAACTATGTTTTTTTTTACTTTAAAAATTACACAACTATTTTTCATACTTTGTTAACTCACTCTGGTATTAAAATTTCGTATTCTCACTTCAAAACACTTATAAAACTATGTTTTTTTTTACTTTAAAAATTACACAACTATTTTTCATACTTTGTTAACTCACTCTGGTATTAAAATTTCGTATTCTCACTTCAAAACACTTATAAAACTATGTTTTTTTTTACTTTAAAAATTACACAACTATTTTTCATACTTTGTTAACTCACTCTGGTATTAAAATTTCGTATTCTCACTTCAAAACACTTATAAAACTATGTTTTTTTTTACTTTAAAAATTACACAACTATTTTTCATACTTTGTTAACTCACTCTGGTATTAAAATTTCGTATTCTCACTTCAAAACACTTATAAAACTATGTTTTTTTTTACTTTAAAAATTACACAACATATTTTTCATACTTTGTTAACTCACTCTGGTATTAAAATTTCGTATTCTCACTTCAAAACATATCAAAAACTATGTTTTTTTTTACTTTAAAAATTACACAACTATTTTTCTTACTTTGTTAACTCACTCTGGTATTAAAATTTCGTATTCTCACTTCAAAACACTTATAAAACTATGTTTTTTTTTACTTTAAAAATTACACAACTATTTTTCTTACTTTGTTAACTCACTCTGGTATTATAATTTCGTATTCTCACTTCAAAACACTTATAAAACTATGTTTTTTTTTACTTTAAAAATTACACAACTATTTTTCTTACTTTGTTAACTCACTCTGGTATTAAAATTTCGTATTCTCACTTCAAAACATATCAAAAAATATGTTTTTTTTTACTTTAAAAATTACACAACTATTTTTCATACTTTGTTAACTCACTCTGGTATTAAAATTTCGTATTCTCACTTCAAAACACTTATAAAACTATGTTTTTTTTTACTTTAAAAATTACACAACTATTTTTCATACTTTGTTAACTCACTATGGTACTAAAATTTCTTATTCTCACTTCAAAACACTTATAAAACTATGTTTTTTTTTACTTTAAAAATTACACAACATATTTTTCATACTTTGTTAACTCACTCTGGTATTAAAATTTCGTATTCTCACTTCAAAACACTTATAAAACTATGTTTTTTTTTACTTTAAAAATTACACAACTATTTTTCATACTTTGTTAACTCACTCTGGTATTAAAATTTCGTATTCTCACTTCAAAACACTTATAAAACTATGTTTTTTTTTACTTTAAAAATTACACAACTATTTTTCATACTTTGTTAACTCACTCTGGTATTAAAATTTCGTATTCTCACTTCAAAACACTTATAAAACTATGTTTTTTTTTACTTTAAAAATTACACAACTATTTTTCATACTTTGTTAACTCACTCTGGTATTAAAATTTCGTATTCTCACTTCAAAACACTTATAAAACTATGTTTTTTTTTACTTTAAAAATTACACAACTATTTTTCATACTTTGTTAACTCACTCTGGTATTAAAATTTCGTATTCTCACTTCAAAACACTTATAAAACTATGTTTTTTTTTACTTTAAAAATTACACAACTATTTTTCATACTTTGTTAACTCACTCTGGTATTAAAATTTCGTATTCTCACTTCAAAACACTTATAAAACTATGTTTTTTTTTACTTTAAAAATTACACAACTATTTTTCATACTTTGTTAACTCACTCTGGTATTAAAATTTCGTATTCTCACTTCAAAACACTTATAAAACTATGTTTTTTTTTACTTTAAAAATTACACAAATATTTTTCTTACTTTGTTAACTCACTCTGGTATTAAAATTTCGTATTCTCACTTCAAAACACTTATAAAACTATGTTTTTTTTTACTTTAAAAATTACACAACTATTTTTCATACTTTGTTAACTCACTCTGGTATTAAAATTTCGTATTCTCACTTCAAAACACTTATAAAACTATGTTTTTTTTTACTTTAAAAATTACACAACTATTTTTCATACTTTGTTAACTCACTCTGGTATTAAAATTTCGTATTCTCACTTCAAAACACTTATAAAACTATGTTTTTTTTTACTTTAAAAATTACACAACTATTTTTCATACTTTGTTAACTCACTCTGGTATTAAAATTTCGTATTCTCACTTCAAAACACTTATAAAACTATGTTTTTTTTTACTTTAAAAATTACACAACTATTTTTCATACTTTGTTAACTCACTCTGGTATTAAAATTTCGTATTCTCACTTCAAAACACTTATAAAACTATGTTTTTTTTTACTTTAAAAATTACACAACTATTTTTCATACTTTGTTAACTCACTCTGGTATTAAAATTTCGTATTCTCACTTCAAAACACTTATAAAACTATGTTTTTTTTTACTTTAAAAATTACACAACTATTTTTCATACTTTGTTAACTCACTCTGGTATTAAAATTTCGTATTCTCACTTCAAAACACTTATAAAACTATGTTTTTTTTTACTTTAAAAATTACACAACATATTTTTCATACTTTGTTAACTCACTCTGGTATTAAAATTTCGTATTCTCACTTCAAAACATATCAAAAACTATGTTTTTTTTTACTTTAAAAATTACACAACTATTTTTCTTACTTTGTTAACTCACTCTGGTATTAAAATTTCGTATTCTCACTTCAAAACACTTATAAAACTATGTTTTTTTTTACTTTAAAAATTACACAACTATTTTTCTTACTTTGTTAACTCACTCTGGTATTATAATTTCGTATTCTCACTTCAAAACACTTATAAAACTATGTTTTTTTTTACTTTAAAAATTACACAACTATTTTTCTTACTTTGTTAACTCACTCTGGTATTAAAATTTCGTATTCTCACTTCAAAACATATCAAAAAATATGTTTTTTTTTACTTTAAAAATTACACAACTATTTTTCATACTTTGTTAACTCACTCTGGTATTAAAATTTCGTATTCTCACTTCAAAACACTTATAAAACTATGTTTTTTTTTACTTTAAAAATTACACAACTATTTTTCATACTTTGTTAACTCACTATGGTACTAAAATTTCTTATTCTCACTTCAAAACACTTATAAAACTATGTTTTTTTTTACTTTAAAAATTACACAACATATTTTTCATACTTTGTTAACTCACTCTGGTATTAAAATTTCGTATTCTCACTTCAAAACACTTATAAAACTATGTTTTTTTTTACTTTAAAAATTACACAACTATTTTTCATACTTTGTTAACTCACTCTGGTATTAAAATTTCGTATTCTCACTTCAAAACACTTATAAAACTATGTTTTTTTTTACTTTAAAAATTACACAACTATTTTTCATACTTTGTTAACTCACTCTGGTATTAAAATTTCGTATTCTCACTTCAAAACACTTATAAAACTATGTTTTTTTTTACTTTAAAAATTACACAACTATTTTTCTTACTTTGTTAACTCACTCTGGTATTAAAATTTCGTATTCTCACTTCAAAACATATCAAAAACTATGTTTTTTTTTACTTTAAAAATTACACAACTATTTTTCTTACTTTGTTAACTCACTCTGGTATTAAAATTTCGTATTCTCACTTCAAAACACTTATAAAACTATGTTTTTTTTTACTTTAAAAATTACACAACTATTTTTCATACTTTGTTAACTCACTCTGGTATTAAAATTTCGTATTCTCACTTCAAAACACTTATAAAACTATGTTTTTTTTTACTTTAAAAATTACACAACTATTTTTCTTACTTTGTTAACTCACTCTGGTATTAAAATTTCGTATTCTCACTTCAAAACACTTATAAAACTATGTTTTTTTTTACTTTAAAAATTACACAACATATTTTTCATACTTTGTTAACTCATTCTGGTATTAAAATTTCGTATTCTCACTTCAAAACACTTATAAAACTATGTTTTTTTTTACTTTAAAAATTACACAACATATTTTTCATACTTTGTTAACTCACTCTGGTATTAAAATTTCGTATTCTCACTTCAAAACACTTATAAAACTATGTTTTTTTTTACTTTAAAAATTACACAAATATTTTTCTTACTTTGTTAACTCACTCTGGTATTAAAATTTCGTATTCTCACTTCAAAACACTTATAAAACTATGTTTTTTTTTACTTTAAAAATTACACAACTATTTTTCATACTTTGTTAACTCACTCTGGTATTAAAATTTCGTATTCTCACTTCAAAACACTTATAAAACTATGTTTTTTTTTACTTTAAAAATTACACAACTATTTTTCATACTTTGTTAACTCACTCTGGTATTAAAATTTCGTATTCTCACTTCAAAACACTTATAAAACTATGTTTTTTTTTACTTTAAAAATTACACAACTATTTTTCATACTTTGTTAACTCACTCTGGTATTAAAATTTCGTATTCTCACTTCAAAACACTTATAAAACTATGTTTTTTTTTACTTTAAAAATTACACAACTATTTTTCATACTTTGTTAACTCACTCTGGTATTAAAATTTCGTATTCTCACTTCAAAACACTTATAAAACTATGTTTTTTTTTACTTTAAAAATTACACAACTATTTTTCATACTTTGTTAACTCACTCTGGTATTAAAATTTCGTATTCTCACTTCAAAACACTTATAAAACTATGTTTTTTTTTACTTTAAAAATTACACAACTATTTTTCTTACTTTGTTAACTCACTCTGGTATTAAAATTTCGTATTCTCACTTCAAAACACTTATAAAACTATGTTTTTTTTTACTTTAAAAATTACACAACTATTTTTCATACTTTGTTAACTCACTCTGGTATTAAAATTTCGTATTCTCACTTCAAAACACTTATAAAACTATGTTTTTTTTTACTTTAAAAATTACACAACTATTTTTCATACTTTGTTAACTCACTCTGGTATTAAAATTTCGTATTCTCACTTCAAAACACTTATAAAACTATGTTTTTTTTTACTTTAAAAATTACACAACTATTTTTCTTACTTTGTTAACTCACTCTGGTATTAAAATTTCGTATTCTCACTTCAAAACATATCAAAAACTATGTTTTTTTTTACTTTAAAAATTACACAACTATTTTTCTTACTTTGTTAACTCACTCTGGTATTAAAATTTCGTATTCTCACTTCAAAACACTTATAAAACTATGTTTTTTTTTACTTTAAAAATTACACAACTATTTTTCATACTTTGTTAACTCACTCTGGTATTAAAATTTCGTATTCTCACTTCAAAACACTTATAAAACTATGTTTTTTTTTACTTTAAAAATTACACAACTATTTTTCTTACTTTGTTAACTCACTCTGGTATTAAAATTTCGTATTCTCACTTCAAAACACTTATAAAACTATGTTTTTTTTTACTTTAAAAATTACACAACATATTTTTCATACTTTGTTAACTCATTCTGGTATTAAAATTTCGTATTCTCACTTCAAAACACTTATAAAACTATGTTTTTTTTTACTTTAAAAATTACACAACATATTTTTCATACTTTGTTAACTCACTCTGGTATTAAAATTTCGTATTCTCACTTCAAAACACTTATAAAACTATGTTTTTTTTTACTTTAAAAATTACACAAATATTTTTCTTACTTTGTTAACTCACTCTGGTATTAAAATTTCGTATTCTCACTTCAAAACACTTATAAAACTATGTTTTTTTTTACTTTAAAAATTACACAACTATTTTTCATACTTTGTTAACTCACTCTGGTATTAAAATTTCGTATTCTCACTTCAAAACACTTATAAAACTATGTTTTTTTTTACTTTAAAAATTACACAACTATTTTTCATACTTTGTTAACTCACTCTGGTATTAAAATTTCGTATTCTCACTTCAAAACACTTATAAAACTATGTTTTTTTTTACTTTAAAAATTACACAACTATTTTTCATACTTTGTTAACTCACTCTGGTATTAAAATTTCGTATTCTCACTTCAAAACACTTATAAAACTATGTTTTTTTTTACTTTAAAAATTACACAACTATTTTTCATACTTTGTTAACTCACTCTGGTATTAAAATTTCGTATTCTCACTTCAAAACACTTATAAAACTATGTTTTTTTTTACTTTAAAAATTACACAACTATTTTTCATACTTTGTTAACTCACTCTGGTATTAAAATTTCGTATTCTCACTTCAAAACACTTATAAAACTATGTTTTTTTTTACTTTAAAAATTACACAACTATTTTTCTTACTTTGTTAACTCACTCTGGTATTATAATTTCGTATTCTCACTTCAAAACACTTATAAAACTATGTTTTTTTTTACTTTAAAAATTACACAACTATTTTTCTTACTTTGTTAACTCACTCTGGTATTAAAATTTCGTATTCTCACTTCAAAACACTTATAAAACTATGTTTTTTTTTACTTTAAAAATTACACAAATATTTTTCTTACTTTGTTAACTCACTCTGGTATTAAAATTTCGTATTCTCACTTCAAAACATATCAAAAACTATGTTTTTTTTTACTTTAAAAATTACACAACTATTTTTCATACTTTGTTAACTCACTCTGGTATTAAAATTTCGTATTCTCACTTCAAAACACTTATAAAACTATGTTTTTTTTTACTTTAAAAATTACACAACTATTTTTCTTACTTTGTTAACTCACTCTGGTATTATAATTTCGTATTCTCACTTCAAAACACTTATAAAACTATGTTTTTTTTTACTTTAAAAATTACACAACTATTTTTCTTACTTTGTTAACTCACTCTGGTATTAAAATTTCGTATTCTCACTTCAAAACATATCAAAAAATATGTTTTTTTTTACTTTAAAAATTACACAACTATTTTTCATACTTTGTTAACTCACTCTGGTATTAAAATTTCGTATTCTCACTTCAAAACACTTATAAAACTATGTTTTTTTTTACTTTAAAAATTACACAAATATTTTTCATACTTTGTTAACTCACTATGGTACTAAAATTTCTTATTCTCACTTCAAAACACTTATAAAACTATGTTTTTTTTTACTTTAAAAATTACACAACTATTTTTCATACTTTGTTAACTCACTCTGGTATTAAAATTTCGTATTCTCACTTCAAAACACTTATAAAACTATGTTTTTTTTTACTTTAAAAATTACACAACTATTTTTCTTACTTTGTTAACTCACTCTGGTATTAAAATTTCGTATTCTCACTTCAAAACATATCAAAAAATATGTTTTTTTTTACTTTAAAAATTACACAACTATTTTTCATACTTTGTTAACTCAATCTGGTATTAAAATTTCGTATTCTCACTTCAAAACACTTATAAAACTATGTTTTTTTTTACTTTAAAAATTACACAACTATTTTTCTTACTTTGTTAACTCACTCTGGTATTAAAATTTCGTATTCTCACTTCAAAACATATCAAAAACTATGTTTTTTTTTACTTTAAAAATTACACAACTATTTTTCATACTTTGTTAACTCAATCTGGTATTAAAATTTCGTATTCTCACTTCAAAACACTTATAAAACTATGTTTTTTTTTACTTTAAAAATTACACAACTATTTTTCTTACTTTGTTAACTCACTCTGGTATTAAAATTTCGTATTCTCACTTCAAAACACTTATAAAACTATGTTTTTTTTTACTTTAAAAATTACACAACTATTTTTCATACTTTGTTAACTCACTCTGGTATTAAAATTTCGTATTCTCACTTCAAAACACTTATAAAACTATGTTTTTTTTTACTTTAAAAATTACACAACTATTTTTCATACTTTGTTAACTCACTCTGGTATTAAAATTTCGTATTCTCACTTCAAAACACTTATAAAACTATGTTTTTTTTTACTTTAAAAATTACACAACTATTTTTCATACTTTGTTAACTCACTCTGGTATTAAAATTTCGTATTCTCACTTCAAAACACTTATAAAACTATGTTTTTTTTTACTTTAAAAATTACACAAATATTTTTCATACTTTGTTAACTCATTCTGGTATTAAAATTTCGTATTCCTCACTTCAAAACACTTATAAAACTATGTTTTTTTTTACTTTAAAAATTACACAACTATTTTTCATACTTTGTTAACTCACTCTGGTATTAAAATTTCGTATTCCTCACTTCAAAACACTTATAAAACTATGTTTTTTTTTACTTTAAAATTACACAACTATTTTCATACTTTGTTAACTCACTCTGGTATTAAAATTTCGTATTCCTCACTTCAAAACACTTATAAAACTATGTTTTTTTTTACTTTAAAAATTACACAAATATTTTTCATACTTTGTTAACTCATTCTGGTATTAAAATTTCGTATTCTCACTTCAAAACACTTATAAAACTATGTTTTTTTTTACTTTAAAAATTACACAAATATTTTTCATACTTTGTTAACTCACTCTGGTACTTAAATTTCGTATTTTCACTTCAAAACATATCAAAAACTATGTTTTTTTTTACTTTAAAAATTACACAAATATTTTTCTTACTTTGTTAACTCACTCTGGTATTAAAATTTCGTATTCTCACTTCAAAAACACTTATAAAACTATGTTTTTTTTTACTTTAAAAATTACACAACTATTTTTCTTACTTTGTTAACTCACTCTGGTATTATAATTTCGTATTCTCACTTCAAAACACTTATAAAACTATGTTTTTTTTTACTTTAAAAATTACACAACTATTTTTCTTACTTTGTTAACTCACTCTGGTATTAAAATTTCGTATTCTCACTTCAAAACATATCAAAAAATATGTTTTTTTTTACTTTAAAAATTACACAACTATTTTTCATACTTTGTTAACTCACTCTGGTATTAAAATTTCGTATTCTCACTTCAAAACACTTATAAAACTATGTTTTTTTTACTTTAAAAATTACACAAATATTTTTCATACTTTGTTAACTCACTATGGTACTAAAATTTCTTATTCTCACTTCAAAACACTTATAAAACTATGTTTTTTTTTACTTTAAAAATTACACAACTATTTTTCATACTTTGTTAACTCACTCTGGTATTAAAATTTCGTATTCTCACTTCAAAACACTTATAAAACTATGTTTTTTTTTACTTTAAAAATTACACAACTATTTTTCTTACTTTGTTAACTCACTCTGGTATTAAAATTTCGTATTCTCACTTCAAAACATATCAAAAACTATGTTTTTTTTTACTTTAAAAATTACACAACTATTTTTCATACTTTGTTAACTCAATCTGGTATTAAAATTTCGTATTCTCACTTCAAAACACTTATAAAACTATGTTTTTTTTTACTTTAAAAATTACACAACTATTTTTCTTACTTTGTTAACTCACTCTGGTATTAAAATTTCGTATTCTCACTTCAAAAACACTTATAAAACTATGTTTTTTTTTACTTTAAAAATTACACAACTATTTTTCATACTTTGTTAACTCACTCTGGTATTAAAATTTCGTATTCTCACTTCAAAACACTTATAAAACTATGTTTTTTTTTACTTTAAAAATTACACAACTATTTTTCATACTTTGTTAACTCACTCTGGTATTAAAATTTCGTATTCTCACTTCAAAACACTTATAAAACTATGTTTTTTTTTACTTTAAAAATTACACAACTATTTTTCATACTTTGTTAACTCACTCTGGTATTAAAATTTCGTATTCTCACTTCAAAACACTTATAAAACTATGTTTTTTTTTACTTTAAAAATTACACAACTATTTTTCTTACTTTGTTAACTCACTCTGGTATTAAAATTTCGTATTCTCACTTCAAAACACTTATAAAACTATGTTTTTTTTTACTTTAAAAATTACACAAATATTTTTCATACTTTGTTAACTCACTCTGGTACTTAAATTTCGTATTCTCACTTCAAAACACTTATAAAACTATGTTTTTTTTTACTTTAAAAATTACACAACTATTTTTCATACTTTGTTAACTCACTCTGGTATTAAAATTTCGTATTCTCACTTCAAAACACTTATAAAACTATGTTTTTTTTTACTTTAAAAATTACACAACTATTTTTCATACTTTGTTAACTCACTCTGGTATTAAAATTTCGTATTCTCACTTCAAAACATATCAAAAACTATGTTTTTTTTTACTTTAAAAATTACACAACTATTTTTCTTACTTTGTTAACTCACTCTGGTATTAAAATTTCGTATTCTCACTTCAAAACACTTATAAAACTATGTTTTTTTTTACTTTAAAAATTACACAACATATTTTTCATACTTTGTTAACTCATTCTGGTATTAAAATTTCGTATTCTCACTTCAAAACACTTATAAAACTATGTTTTTTTTTACTTTAAAAATTACACAACATATTTTTCATACTTTGTTAACTCACTCTGGTATTAAAATTTCGTATTCTCACTTCAAAACACTTATAAAACTATGTTTTTTTTTACTTTAAAAATTACACAACTATTTTTCATACTTTGTTAACTCACTCTGGTATTAAAATTTCGTATTCTCACTTCAAAACACTTATAAAACTATGTTTTTTTTTACTTTAAAAATTACACAACTATTTTTCATACTTTGTTAACTCACTCTGGTATTAAAATTTCGTATTCTCACTTCAAAACATATCAAAAACTATGTTTTTTTTTTACTTTAAAAATTACACAACATATTTTTCATACTTTGTTAACTCATTCTGGTATTAAAATTTCGTATTCTCACTTCAAAACACTTATAAAACTATGTTTTTTTTTACTTTAAAAATTACACAAATATTTTTCTTACTTTGTTAACTCACTCTGGTATTAAAATTTCGTATTCTCACTTCAAAACACTTATAAAACTATGTTTTTTTTTACTTTAAAAATTACACAACATATTTTTCATACTTTGTTAACTCACTCTGGTATTAAAATTTCGTATTCTCACTTCAAAACACTTATAAAACTATGTTTTTTTTTACTTTAAAAATTACACAAATATTTTTCATACTTTGTTAACTCACTCTGGT
>CAMPDV010005770.1:0-23311 GCA_946699065.1 Loxodes magnus | reverse complement strand
ATTCGTAATTGTGACATTATTACTAACATTTTGGATATTCTATCTTATATTTTAGTGCTTGCTACGAAAACTTATCATTAGATATTCTTTTCTTACTTTACTTCTTCACTTTTCTAAATACTTATTACTTCTCAAAGCATACTCCTTAAAACTTATCATTAGATATTCTTTTCTTACTTTACTTCTTCACTTTTCTAAATACTTATTACTTCTTAAAGCATACTCCTTAAAACTTATCATTAGATATTCTTTTCTTACTTTACTTCTTCACTTTTCTAAATACTTATTACTTCTTAAAGCATACTCCTTAAAACTTATCATTAGATATTCTTTTCTTACTTTACTTCTTCACTTTTCTAAATACTTATTACTTCTCAAAGCATACTCCTTAAAACTTATCATTAGATATTCTTTTCTTACTTTACTTCTTCACTTTTCTAAATACTTATTACTTCTCAAAGCATACTCCTTAAAACTTATCATTAGATATTCTTTTCTTACTTTACTTCTTCACTTTTCTAAATACTTATTACTTCTCAAAGCATACTCCTTAAAACTTATCATTAGATATTCTTTTCTTACTTTACTTCTTCACTTTTCTAAATACTTATTACTTCTCAAAGCATACTCCTTAAAACTGAAATACTATCTTCTTTTCTTACTTTACTTCTTCACTTTTCTATAGGCTAACTTTCATCTACAAGCATATCTTGACGAAACGAATACAGATTCGTAATTGTGACATTATTACTAACATTTTGGATATTCTATCTTATATTTTAGTGCTTGCTACGAAAACTTATCATTAGATATTCTTTTCTTACTTTACTTCTTCACTTTTCTAAATACTTATTACTTCTTAAAGCATACTCCTTAAAACTTATCATTAGATATTCTTTTCTTACTTTACTTCTTCACTTTTCTAAATACTTATTACTTCTTAAAGCATACTCCTTAAAACTTATCATTAGATATTCTTTTCTTACTTTACTTCTTCACTTTTCTAAATACTTATTACTTCTCAAAGCATACTCCTTAAAACTTATCATTAGATATTCTTTTCTTACTTTACTTCTTCACTTTTCTAAATACTTATTACTTCTCAAAGCATACTCCTTAAAACTTATCATTAGATATTCTTTTCTTACTTTACTTCTTCACTTTTCTAAATACTTATTACTTCTCAAAGCATACTCCTTAAAACTTATCATTAGATATTCTTTTCTTACTTTACTTCTTCACTTTTCTAAATACTTATTACTTCTCAAAGCATACTCCTTAAAACTTATCATTAGATATTCTTTTCTTACTTTACTTCTTCACTTTTCTAAATACTTATTACTTCTTAAAGCATACTCCTTAAAACTTATCATTAGATATTCTTTTCTTACTTTACTTCTTCACTTTTCTAAATACTTATTACTTCTCAAAGCATACTCCTTAAAACTTATCATTAGATATTCTTTTCTTACTTTACTTCTTCACTTTTCTAAATACTTATTACTTCTCAAAGCATACTCCTTAAAACTTATCATTAGATATTCTTTTCTTACTTTACTTCTTCACTTTTCTAAATACTTATTACTTCTCAAAGCATACTCCTTAAAACTTATCATTAGATATCTTTTCTTACTTTACTTCTTCACTTTTCTAAATACTTATTACTTCTTAAAGCATACTCCTTAAAACTTATCATTAGATATTCTTTTCTTACTTTACTTCTTCACTTTTCTAAATACTTATTACTTCTTAAAGCATACTCCTTAAAACTTATCATTAGATATTCTTTTCTTACTTTACTTCTTCACTTTTCTAAATACTTATTACTTCTCAAAGCATACTCCTTAAAACTTATCATTAGATATTCTTTTCTTACTTTACTTCTTCACTTTTCTAAATACTTATTACTTCTCAAAGCATACTCCTTAAAACTTATCATTAGATATTCTTTTCTTACTTTACTTCTTCACTTTTCTAAATACTTATTACTTCTCAAAGCATACTCCTTAAAACTTATCATTAGATATTCTTTTCTTACTTTACTTCTTCACTTTTCTAAATACTTATTACTTCTTAAAGCATACTCCTTAAAACTTATCATTAGATATTCTTTTCTTACTTTACTTCTTCACTTTTCTAAATACTTATTACTTCTCAAAGCATACTCCTTAAAACTTATCATTAGATATTCTTTTCTTACTTTACTTCTTCACTTTTCTAAATACTTATTACTTCTCAAAGCATACTCCTTAAAACTTATCATTAGATATTCTTTTCTTACTTTACTTCTTCACTTTTCTAAATACTTATTACTTCTTAAAGCATACTCCTTAAAACTTATCATTAGATATTCTTTTCTTACTTTACTTCTTCACTTTTCTAAATACTTATTACTTCTCAAAGCATACTCCTTAAAACTTATCATTAGATATTCTTTTCTTACTTTACTTCTTCACTTTTCTAAATACTTATTACTTCTCAAAGCATACTCCTTAAAACTTATCATTAGATATTCTTTTCTTACTTTACTTCTTCACTTTTCTAAATACTTATTACTTCTCAAAGCATACTCCTTAAAACTTATCATTAGATATTCTTTTCTTACTTTACTTCTTCACTTTTCTAAATACTTATTACTTCTCAAAGCATACTCCTTAAAACTTATCATTAGATATTCTTTTCTTACTTTACTTCTTCACTTTTCTAAATACTTATTACTTCTCAAAGCATACTCCTTAAAACTGAAATACTATCTTCTTTTCTTACTTTACTTCTTCACTTTTCTATAGGCTAACTTTCATCTACAAGCATATCTTGACGAAACGAATACAGATTCGTAATTGTGACATTATTACTAACATTTTGGATATTCTATCTTATATTTTAGTGCTTGCTACGAAAACTTATCATTAGATATTCTTTTCTTACTTTACTTCTTCACTTTTCTAAATACTTATTACTTCTCAAAGCATACTCCTTAAAACTTATCATTAGATATTCTTTTCTTACTTTACTTCTTCACTTTTCTAAATACTTATTACTTCTTAAAGCATACTCCTTAAAACTTATCATTAGATATTCTTTTCTTACTTTACTTCTTCACTTTTCTAAATACTTATTACTTCTTAAAGCATACTCCTTAAAACTTATCATTAGATATTCTTTTCTTACTTTACTTCTTCACTTTTCTAAATACTTATTACTTCTCAAAGCATACTCCTTAAAACTTATCATTAGATATTCTTTTCTTACTTTACTTCTTCACTTTTCTAAATACTTATTACTTCTCAAAGCATACTCCTTAAAACTTATCATTAGATATTCTTTTCTTACTTTACTTCTTCACTTTTCTAAATACTTATTACTTCTCAAAGCATACTCCTTAAAACTTATCATTAGATATTCTTTTCTTACTTTACTTCTTCACTTTTCTAAATACTTATTACTTCTCAAAGCATACTCCTTAAAACTGAAATACTATCTTCTTTTCTTACTTTACTTCTTCACTTTTCTATAGGCTAACTTTCATCTACAAGCATATCTTGACGAAACGAATACAGATTCGTAATTGTGACATTATTACTAACATTTTGGATATTCTATCTTATATTTTAGTGCTTGCTACGAAAACTTATCATTAGATATTCTTTTCTTACTTTACTTCTTCACTTTTCTAAATACTTATTACTTCTCAAAGCATACTCCTTAAAACTTATCATTAGATATTCTTTTCTTACTTTACTTCTTCACTTTTCTAAATACTTATTACTTCTTAAAGCATACTCCTTAAAACTTATCATTAGATATTCTTTTCTTACTTTACTTCTTCACTTTTCTAAATACTTATTACTTCTTAAAGCATACTCCTTAAAACTTATCATTAGATATTCTTTTCTTACTTTACTTCTTCACTTTTCTAAATACTTATTACTTCTCAAAGCATACTCCTTAAAACTTATCATTAGATATTCTTTTCTTACTTTACTTCTTCACTTTTCTAAATACTTATTACTTCTCAAAGCATACTCCTTAAAACTTATCATTAGATATTCTTTTCTTACTTTACTTCTTCACTTTTCTAAATACTTATTACTTCTCAAAGCATACTCCTTAAAACTTATCATTAGATATTCTTTTCTTACTTTACTTCTTCACTTTTCTAAATACTTATTACTTCTCAAAGCATACTCCTTAAAACTGAAATACTATCTTCTTTTCTTACTTTACTTCTTCACTTTTCTATAGGCTAACTTTCATCTACAAGCATATCTTGACGAAACGAATACAGATTCGTAATTGTGACATTATTACTAACATTTTGGATATTCTATCTTATATTTTAGTGCTTGCTACGAAAACTTATCATTAGATATTCTTTTCTTACTTTACTTCTTCACTTTTCTAAATACTTATTACTTCTCAAAGCATACTCCTTAAAACTTATCATTAGATATTCTTTTCTTACTTTACTTCTTCACTTTTCTAAATACTTATTACTTCTTAAAGCATACTCCTTAAAACTTATCATTAGATATTCTTTTCTTACTTTACTTCTTCACTTTTCTAAATACTTATTACTTCTTAAAGCATACTCCTTAAAACTTATCATTAGATATTCTTTTCTTACTTTACTTCTTCACTTTTCTAAATACTTATTACTTCTCAAAGCATACTCCTTAAAACTTATCATTAGATATTCTTTTCTTACTTTACTTCTTCACTTTTCTAAATACTTATTACTTCTCAAAGCATACTCCTTAAAACTTATCATTAGATATTCTTTTCTTACTTTACTTCTTCACTTTTCTAAATACTTATTACTTCTCAAAGCATACTCCTTAAAACTTATCATTAGATATTCTTTTCTTACTTTACTTCTTCACTTTTCTAAATACTTATTACTTCTCAAAGCATACTCCTTAAAACTGAAATACTATCTTCTTTTCTTACTTTACTTCTTCACTTTTCTATAGGCTAACTTTCATCTACAAGCATATCTTGACGAAACGAATACAGATTCGTAATTGTGACATTATTACTAACATTTTGGATATTCTATCTTATATTTTAGTGCTTGCTACGAAAACTTATCATTAGATATTCTTTTCTTACTTTACTTCTTCACTTTTCTAAATACTTATTACTTCTCAAAGCATACTCCTTAAAACTTATCATTAGATATTCTTTTCTTACTTTACTTCTTCACTTTTCTAAATACTTATTACTTCTTAAAGCATACTCCTTAAAACTTATCATTAGATATTCTTTTCTTACTTTACTTCTTCACTTTTCTAAATACTTATTACTTCTTAAAGCATACTCCTTAAAACTTATCATTAGATATTCTTTTCTTACTTTACTTCTTCACTTTTCTAAATACTTATTACTTCTCAAAGCATACTCCTTAAAACTTATCATTAGATATTCTTTTCTTACTTTACTTCTTCACTTTTCTAAATACTTATTACTTCTCAAAGCATACTCCTTAAAACTTATCATTAGATATTCTTTTCTTACTTTACTTCTTCACTTTTCTAAATACTTATTACTTCTCAAAGCATACTCCTTAAAACTTATCATTAGATATTCTTTTCTTACTTTACTTCTTCACTTTTCTAAATACTTATTACTTCTCAAAGCATACTCCTTAAAACTGAAATACTATCTTCTTTTCTTACTTTACTTCTTCACTTTTCTATAGGCTAACTTTCATCTACAAGCATATCTTGACGAAACGAATACAGATTCGTAATTGTGACATTATTACTAACATTTTGGATATTCTATCTTATATTTTAGTGCTTGCTACGAAAACTTATCATTAGATATTCTTTTCTTACTTTACTTCTTCACTTTTCTAAATACTTATTACTTCTCAAAGCATACTCCTTAAAACTTATCATTAGATATTCTTTTCTTACTTTACTTCTTCACTTTTCTAAATACTTATTACTTCTTAAAGCATACTCCTTAAAACTTATCATTAGATATTCTTTTCTTACTTTACTTCTTCACTTTTCTAAATACTTATTACTTCTTAAAGCATACTCCTTAAAACTTATCATTAGATATTCTTTTCTTACTTTACTTCTTCACTTTTCTAAATACTTATTACTTCTCAAAGCATACTCCTTAAAACTTATCATTAGATATTCTTTTCTTACTTTACTTCTTCACTTTTCTAAATACTTATTACTTCTCAAAGCATACTCCTTAAAACTTATCATTAGATATTCTTTTCTTACTTTACTTCTTCACTTTTCTAAATACTTATTACTTCTCAAAGCATACTCCTTAAAACTTATCATTAGATATTCTTTTCTTACTTTACTTCTTCACTTTTCTAAATACTTATTACTTCTCAAAGCATACTCCTTAAAACTGAAATACTATCTTCTTTTCTTACTTTACTTCTTCACTTTTCTATAGGCTAACTTTCATCTACAAGCATATCTTGACGAAACGAATACAGATTCGTAATTGTGACATTATTACTAACATTTTGGATATTCTATCTTATATTTTAGTGCTTGCTACGAAAACTTATCATTAGATATTCTTTTCTTACTTTACTTCTTCACTTTTCTAAATACTTATTACTTCTCAAAGCATACTCCTTAAAACTTATCATTAGATATTCTTTTCTTACTTTACTTCTTCACTTTTCTAAATACTTATTACTTCTTAAAGCATACTCCTTAAAACTTATCATTAGATATTCTTTTCTTACTTTACTTCTTCACTTTTCTAAATACTTATTACTTCTTAAAGCATACTCCTTAAAACTTATCATTAGATATTCTTTTCTTACTTTACTTCTTCACTTTTCTAAATACTTATTACTTCTCAAAGCATACTCCTTAAAACTTATCATTAGATATTCTTTTCTTACTTTACTTCTTCACTTTTCTAAATACTTATTACTTCTCAAAGCATACTCCTTAAAACTTATCATTAGATATTCTTTTCTTACTTTACTTCTTCACTTTTCTAAATACTTATTACTTCTCAAAGCATACTCCTTAAAACTTATCATTAGATATTCTTTTCTTACTTTACTTCTTCACTTTTCTAAATACTTATTACTTCTCAAAGCATACTCCTTAAAACTGAAATACTATCTTCTTTTCTTACTTTACTTCTTCACTTTTCTATAGGCTAACTTTCATCTACAAGCATATCTTGACGAAACGAATACAGATTCGTAATTGTGACATTATTACTAACATTTTGGATATTCTATCTTATATTTTAGTGCTTGCTACGAAAACTTATCATTAGATATTCTTTTCTTACTTTACTTCTTCACTTTTCTAAATACTTATTACTTCTCAAAGCATACTCCTTAAAACTTATCATTAGATATTCTTTTCTTACTTTACTTCTTCACTTTTCTAAATACTTATTACTTCTTAAAGCATACTCCTTAAAACTTATCATTAGATATTCTTTTCTTACTTTACTTCTTCACTTTTCTAAATACTTATTACTTCTTAAAGCATACTCCTTAAAACTTATCATTAGATATTCTTTTCTTACTTTACTTCTTCACTTTTCTAAATACTTATTACTTCTCAAAGCATACTCCTTAAAACTTATCATTAGATATTCTTTTCTTACTTTACTTCTTCACTTTTCTAAATACTTATTACTTCTCAAAGCATACTCCTTAAAACTTATCATTAGATATTCTTTTCTTACTTTACTTCTTCACTTTTCTAAATACTTATTACTTCTCAAAGCATACTCCTTAAAACTTATCATTAGATATTCTTTTCTTACTTTACTTCTTCACTTTTCTAAATACTTATTACTTCTCAAAGCATACTCCTTAAAACTTATCATTAGATATTCTTTTCTTACTTTACTTCTTCACTTTTCTAAATACTTATTACTTCTCAAAGCATACTCCTTAAAACTGAAATACTATCTTCTTTTCTTACTTTACTTCTTCACTTTTCTATAGGCTAACTTTCATCTACAAGCATATCTTGACGAAACGAATACAGATTCGTAATTGTGACATTATTACTAACATTTTGGATATTCTATCTTATATTTTAGTGCTTGCTACGAAAACTTATCATTAGATATTCTTTTCTTACTTTACTTCTTCACTTTTCTAAATACTTATTACTTCTCAAAGCATACTCCTTAAAACTTATCATTAGATATTCTTTTCTTACTTTACTTCTTCACTTTTCTAAATACTTATTACTTCTTAAAGCATACTCCTTAAAACTTATCATTAGATATTCTTTTCTTACTTTACTTCTTCACTTTTCTAAATACTTATTACTTCTTAAAGCATACTCCTTAAAACTTATCATTAGATATTCTTTTCTTACTTTACTTCTTCACTTTTCTAAATACTTATTACTTCTCAAAGCATACTCCTTAAAACTTATCATTAGATATTCTTTTCTTACTTTACTTCTTCACTTTTCTAAATACTTATTACTTCTCAAAGCATACTCCTTAAAACTTATCATTAGATATTCTTTTCTTACTTTACTTCTTCACTTTTCTAAATACTTATTACTTCTCAAAGCATACTCCTTAAAACTTATCATTAGATATTCTTTTCTTACTTTACTTCTTCACTTTTCTAAATACTTATTACTTCTTAAAGCATACTCCTTAAAACTTATCATTAGATATTCTTTTCTTACTTTACTTCTTCACTTTTCTAAATACTTATTACTTCTCAAAGCATACTCCTTAAAACTTATCATTAGATATTCTTTTCTTACTTTACTTCTTCACTTTTCTAAATACTTATTACTTCTCAAAGCATACTCCTTAAAACTTATCATTAGATATTCTTTTCTTACTTTACTTCTTCACTTTTCTAAATACTTATTACTTCTCAAAGCATACTCCTTAAAACTTATCATTAGATATTCTTTTCTTACTTTACTTCTTCACTTTTCTAAATACTTATTACTTCTCAAAGCATACTCCTTAAAACTTATCATTAGATATTCTTTTCTTACTTTACTTCTTCACTTTTCTAAATACTTATTACTTCTCAAAGCATACTCCTTAAAACTGAAATACTATCTTCTTTTCTTACTTTACTTCTTCACTTTTCTATAGGCTAACTTTCATCTACAAGCATATCTTGACGAAACGAATACAGATTCGTAATTGTGACATTATTACTAACATTTTGGATATTCTATCTTATATTTTAGTGCTTGCTACGAAAACTTATCATTAGATATTCTTTTCTTACTTTACTTCTTCACTTTTCTAAATACTTATTACTTCTCAAAGCATACTCCTTAAAACTTATCATTAGATATTCTTTTCTTACTTTACTTCTTCACTTTTCTAAATACTTATTACTTCTTAAAGCATACTCCTTAAAACTTATCATTAGATATTCTTTTCTTAC
Source organism: Loxodes magnus (assembly GCA_946699065.1). Classification (NCBI taxonomy): domain Eukaryota; phylum Ciliophora; class Karyorelictea; order Loxodida; family Loxodidae; genus Loxodes; species Loxodes magnus. Next base: position 13,911 of record CAMPDV010005770.1, on the reverse strand, counting down.
TTTACTTCTTCACTTTTCTAAATACTTATTACTTCTCAAAGCATACTCCTTAAAACTTATCATTAGATATTCTTTTCTTACTTTACTTCTTCACTTTTCTAAATACTTATTACTTCTTAAAGCATACTCCTTAAAACTTATCATTAGATATTCTTTTCTTACTTTACTTCTTCACTTTTCTAAATACTTATTACTTCTTAAAGCATACTCCTTAAAACTTATCATTAGATATTCTTTTCTTACTTTACTTCTTCACTTTTCTAAATACTTATTACTTCTCAAAGCATACTCCTTAAAACTTATCATTAGATATTCTTTTCTTACTTTACTTCTTCACTTTTCTAAATACTTATTACTTCTCAAAGCATACTCCTTAAAACTTATCATTAGATATTCTTTTCTTACTTTACTTCTTCACTTTTCTAAATACTTATTACTTCTCAAAGCATACTCCTTAAAACTTATCATTAGATATTCTTTTCTTACTTTACTTCTTCACTTTTCTAAATACTTATTACTTCTTAAAGCATACTCCTTAAAACTTATCATTAGATATTCTTTTCTTACTTTACTTCTTCACTTTTCTAAATACTTATTACTTCTCAAAGCATACTCCTTAAAACTTATCATTAGATATTCTTTTCTTACTTTACTTCTTCACTTTTCTAAATACTTATTACTTCTCAAAGCATACTCCTTAAAACTTATCATTAGATATTCTTTTCTTACTTTACTTCTTCACTTTTCTAAATACTTATTACTTCTCAAAGCATACTCCTTAAAACTTATCATTAGATATTCTTTTCTTACTTTACTTCTTCACTTTTCTAAATACTTATTACTTCTCAAAGCATACTCCTTAAAACTTATCATTAGATATTCTTTTCTTACTTTACTTCTTCACTTTTCTAAATACTTATTACTTCTCAAAGCATACTCCTTAAAACTGAAATACTATCTTCTTTTCTTACTTTACTTCTTCACTTTTCTATAGGCTAACTTTCATCTACAAGCATATCTTGACGAAACGAATACAGATTCGTAATTGTGACATTATTACTAACATTTTGGATATTCTATCTTATATTTTAGTGCTTGCTACGAAAACTTATCATTAGATATTCTTTTCTTACTTTACTTCTTCACTTTTCTAAATACTTATTACTTCTCAAAGCATACTCCTTAAAACTTATCATTAGATATTCTTTTCTTACTTTACTTCTTCACTTTTCTAAATACTTATTACTTCTTAAAGCATACTCCTTAAAACTTATCATTAGATATTCTTTTCTTACTTTACTTCTTCACTTTTCTAAATACTTATTACTTCTTAAAGCATACTCCTTAAAACTTATCATTAGATATTCTTTTCTTACTTTACTTCTTCACTTTTCTAAATACTTATTACTTCTCAAAGCATACTCCTTAAAACTTATCATTAGATATTCTTTTCTTACTTTACTTCTTCACTTTTCTAAATACTTATTACTTCTCAAAGCATACTCCTTAAAACTTATCATTAGATATTCTTTTCTTACTTTACTTCTTCACTTTTCTAAATACTTATTACTTCTCAAAGCATACTCCTTAAAACTTATCATTAGATATTCTTTTCTTACTTTACTTCTTCACTTTTCTAAATACTTATTACTTCTCAAAGCATACTCCTTAAAACTGAAATACTATCTTCTTTTCTTACTTTACTTCTTCACTTTTCTATAGGCTAACTTTCATCTACAAGCATATCTTGACGAAACGAATACAGATTCGTAATTGTGACATTATTACTAACATTTTGGATATTCTATCTTATATTTTAGTGCTTGCTACGAAAACTTATCATTAGATATTCTTTTCTTACTTTACTTCTTCACTTTTCTAAATACTTATTACTTCTCAAAGCATACTCCTTAAAACTTATCATTAGATATTCTTTTCTTACTTTACTTCTTCACTTTTCTAAATACTTATTACTTCTTAAAGCATACTCCTTAAAACTTATCATTAGATATTCTTTTCTTACTTTACTTCTTCACTTTTCTAAATACTTATTACTTCTTAAAGCATACTCCTTAAAACTTATCATTAGATATTCTTTTCTTACTTTACTTCTTCACTTTTCTAAATACTTATTACTTCTCAAAGCATACTCCTTAAAACTTATCATTAGATATTCTTTTCTTACTTTACTTCTTCACTTTTCTAAATACTTATTACTTCTTAAAGCATACTCCTTAAAACTTATCATTAGATATTCTTTTCTTACTTTACTTCTTCACTTTTCTAAATACTTATTACTTCTTAAAGCATACTCCTTAAAACTTATCATTAGATATTCTTTTCTTACTTTACTTCTTCACTTTTCTAAATACTTATTACTTCTCAAAGCATACTCCTTAAAACTTATCATTAGATATTCTTTTCTTACTTTACTTCTTCACTTTTCTAAATACTTATTACTTCTCAAAGCATACTCCTTAAAACTTATCATTAGATATTCTTTTCTTACTTTACTTCTTCACTTTTCTAAATACTTATTACTTCTCAAAGCATACTCCTTAAAACTTATCATTAGATATTCTTTTCTTACTTTACTTCTTCACTTTTCTAAATACTTATTACTTCTCAAAGCATACTCCTTAAAACTGAAATACTATCTTCTTTTCTTACTTTACTTCTTCACTTTTCTATAGGCTAACTTTCATCTACAAGCATATCTTGACGAAACGAATACAGATTCGTAATTGTGACATTATTACTAACATTTTGGATATTCTATCTTATATTTTAGTGCTTGCTACGAAAACTTATCATTAGATATTCTTTTCTTACTTTACTTCTTCACTTTTCTAAATACTTATTACTTCTCAAAGCATACTCCTTAAAACTTATCATTAGATATTCTTTTCTTACTTTACTTCTTCACTTTTCTAAATACTTATTACTTCTTAAAGCATACTCCTTAAAACTTATCATTAGATATTCTTTTCTTACTTTACTTCTTCACTTTTCTAAATACTTATTACTTCTTAAAGCATACTCCTTAAAACTTATCATTAGATATTCTTTTCTTACTTTACTTCTTCACTTTTCTAAATACTTATTACTTCTCAAAGCATACTCCTTAAAACTTATCATTAGATATTCTTTTCTTACTTTACTTCTTCACTTTTCTAAATACTTATTACTTCTCAAAGCATACTCCTTAAAACTTATCATTAGATATTCTTTTCTTACTTTACTTCTTCACTTTTCTAAATACTTATTACTTCTCAAAGCATACTCCTTAAAACTTATCATTAGATATTCTTTTCTTACTTTACTTCTTCACTTTTCTAAATACTTATTACTTCTCAAAGCATACTCCTTAAAACTTATCATTAGATATTCTTTTCTTACTTTACTTCTTCACTTTTCTAAATACTTATTACTTCTCAAAGCATACTCCTTAAAACTGAAATACTATCTTCTTTTCTTACTTTACTTCTTCACTTTTCTATAGGCTAACTTTCATCTACAAGCATATCTTGACGAAACGAATACAGATTCGTAATTGTGACATTATTACTAACATTTTGGATATTCTATCTTATATTTTAGTGCTTGCTACGAAAACTTATCATTAGATATTCTTTTCTTACTTTACTTCTTCACTTTTCTAAATACTTATTACTTCTCAAAGCATACTCCTTAAAACTTATCATTAGATATTCTTTTCTTACTTTACTTCTTCACTTTTCTAAATACTTATTACTTCTTAAAGCATACTCCTTAAAACTTATCATTAGATATTCTTTTCTTACTTTACTTCTTCACTTTTCTAAATACTTATTACTTCTTAAAGCATACTCCTTAAAACTTATCATTAGATATTCTTTTCTTACTTTACTTCTTCACTTTTCTAAATACTTATTACTTCTCAAAGCATACTCCTTAAAACTTATCATTAGATATTCTTTTCTTACTTTACTTCTTCACTTTTCTAAATACTTATTACTTCTCAAAGCATACTCCTTAAAACTTATCATTAGATATTCTTTTCTTACTTTACTTCTTCACTTTTCTAAATACTTATTACTTCTCAAAGCATACTCCTTAAAACTTATCATTAGATATTCTTTTCTTACTTTACTTCTTCACTTTTCTAAATACTTATTACTTCTTAAAGCATACTCCTTAAAACTTATCATTAGATATTCTTTTCTTACTTTACTTCTTCACTTTTCTAAATACTTATTACTTCTCAAAGCATACTCCTTAAAACTTATCATTAGATATTCTTTTCTTACTTTACTTCTTCACTTTTCTAAATACTTATTACTTCTCAAAGCATACTCCTTAAAACTTATCATTAGATATTCTTTTCTTACTTTACTTCTTCACTTTTCTAAATACTTATTACTTCTCAAAGCATACTCCTTAAAACTTATCATTAGATATTCTTTTCTTACTTTACTTCTTCACTTTTCTAAATACTTATTACTTCTCAAAGCATACTCCTTAAAACTTATCATTAGATATTCTTTTCTTACTTTACTTCTTCACTTTTCTAAATACTTATTACTTCTCAAAGCATACTCCTTAAAACTGAAATACTATCTTCTTTTCTTACTTTACTTCTTCACTTTTCTATAGGCTAACTTTCATCTACAAGCATATCTTGACGAAACGAATACAGATTCGTAATTGTGACATTATTACTAACATTTTGGATATTCTATCTTATATTTTAGTGCTTGCTACGAAAACTTATCATTAGATATTCTTTTCTTACTTTACTTCTTCACTTTTCTAAATACTTATTACTTCTCAAAGCATACTCCTTAAAACTTATCATTAGATATTCTTTTCTTACTTTACTTCTTCACTTTTCTAAATACTTATTACTTCTTAAAGCATACTCCTTAAAACTTATCATTAGATATTCTTTTCTTACTTTACTTCTTCACTTTTCTAAATACTTATTACTTCTTAAAGCATACTCCTTAAAACTTATCATTAGATATTCTTTTCTTACTTTACTTCTTCACTTTTCTAAATACTTATTACTTCTCAAAGCATACTCCTTAAAACTTATCATTAGATATTCTTTTCTTACTTTACTTCTTCACTTTTCTAAATACTTATTACTTCTCAAAGCATACTCCTTAAAACTTATCATTAGATATTCTTTTCTTACTTTACTTCTTCACTTTTCTAAATACTTATTACTTCTCAAAGCATACTCCTTAAAACTTATCATTAGATATTCTTTTCTTACTTTACTTCTTCACTTTTCTAAATACTTATTACTTCTCAAAGCATACTCCTTAAAACTGAAATACTATCTTCTTTTCTTACTTTACTTCTTCACTTTTCTATAGGCTAACTTTCATCTACAAGCATATCTTGACGAAACGAATACAGATTCGTAATTGTGACATTATTACTAACATTTTGGATATTCTATCTTATATTTTAGTGCTTGCTACGAAAACTTATCATTAGATATTCTTTTCTTACTTTACTTCTTCACTTTTCTAAATACTTATTACTTCTCAAAGCATACTCCTTAAAACTTATCATTAGATATTCTTTTCTTACTTTACTTCTTCACTTTTCTAAATACTTATTACTTCTTAAAGCATACTCCTTAAAACTTATCATTAGATATTCTTTTCTTACTTTACTTCTTCACTTTTCTAAATACTTATTACTTCTTAAAGCATACTCCTTAAAACTTATCATTAGATATTCTTTTCTTACTTTACTTCTTCACTTTTCTAAATACTTATTACTTCTCAAAGCATACTCCTTAAAACTTATCATTAGATATTCTTTTCTTACTTTACTTCTTCACTTTTCTAAATACTTATTACTTCTCAAAGCATACTCCTTAAAACTTATCATTAGATATTCTTTTCTTACTTTACTTCTTCACTTTTCTAAATACTTATTACTTCTCAAAGCATACTCCTTAAAACTTATCATTAGATATTCTTTTCTTACTTTACTTCTTCACTTTTCTAAATACTTATTACTTCTCAAAGCATACTCCTTAAAACTGAAATACTATCTTCTTTTCTTACTTTACTTCTTCACTTTTCTATAGGCTAACTTTCATCTACAAGCATATCTTGACGAAACGAATACAGATTCGTAATTGTGACATTATTACTAACATTTTGGATATTCTATCTTATATTTTAGTGCTTGCTACGAAAACTTATCATTAGATATTCTTTTCTTACTTTACTTCTTCACTTTTCTAAATACTTATTACTTCTCAAAGCATACTCCTTAAAACTTATCATTAGATATTCTTTTCTTACTTTACTTCTTCACTTTTCTAAATACTTATTACTTCTTAAAGCATACTCCTTAAAACTTATCATTAGATATTCTTTTCTTACTTTACTTCTTCACTTTTCTAAATACTTATTACTTCTTAAAGCATACTCCTTAAAACTTATCATTAGATATTCTTTTCTTACTTTACTTCTTCACTTTTCTAAATACTTATTACTTCTCAAAGCATACTCCTTAAAACTTATCATTAGATATTCTTTTCTTACTTTACTTCTTCACTTTTCTAAATACTTATTACTTCTCAAAGCATACTCCTTAAAACTTATCATTAGATATTCTTTTCTTACTTTACTTCTTCACTTTTCTAAATACTTATTACTTCTCAAAGCATACTCCTTAAAACTTATCATTAGATATTCTTTTCTTACTTTACTTCTTCACTTTTCTAAATACTTATTACTTCTCAAAGCATACTCCTTAAAACTGAAATACTATCTTCTTTTCTTACTTTACTTCTTCACTTTTCTATAGGCTAACTTTCATCTACAAGCATATCTTGACGAAACGAATACAGATTCGTAATTGTGACATTATTACTAACATTTTGGATATTCTATCTTATATTTTAGTGCTTGCTACGAAAACTTATCATTAGATATTCTTTTCTTACTTTACTTCTTCACTTTTCTAAATACTTATTACTTCTCAAAGCATACTCCTTAAAACTTATCATTAGATATTCTTTTCTTACTTTACTTCTTCACTTTTCTAAATACTTATTACTTCTTAAAGCATACTCCTTAAAACTTATCATTAGATATTCTTTTCTTACTTTACTTCTTCACTTTTCTAAATACTTATTACTTCTTAAAGCATACTCCTTAAAACTTATCATTAGATATTCTTTTCTTACTTTACTTCTTCACTTTTCTAAATACTTATTACTTCTCAAAGCATACTCCTTAAAACTTATCATTAGATATTCTTTTCTTACTTTACTTCTTCACTTTTCTAAATACTTATTACTTCTCAAAGCATACTCCTTAAAACTTATCATTAGATATTCTTTTCTTACTTTACTTCTTCACTTTTCTAAATACTTATTACTTCTCAAAGCATACTCCTTAAAACTTATCATTAGATATTCTTTTCTTACTTTACTTCTTCACTTTTCTAAATACTTATTACTTCTCAAAGCATACTCCTTAAAACTGAAATACTATCTTCTTTTCTTACTTTACTTCTTCACTTTTCTATAGGCTAACTTTCATCTACAAGCATATCTTGACGAAACGAATACAGATTCGTAATTGTGACATTATTACTAACATTTTGGATATTCTATCTTATATTTTAGTGCTTGCTACGAAAACTTATCATTAGATATTCTTTTCTTACTTTACTTCTTCACTTTTCTAAATACTTATTACTTCTCAAAGCATACTCCTTAAAACTTATCATTAGATATTCTTTTCTTACTTTACTTCTTCACTTTTCTAAATACTTATTACTTCTTAAAGCATACTCCTTAAAACTTATCATTAGATATTCTTTTCTTACTTTACTTCTTCACTTTTCTAAATACTTATTACTTCTTAAAGCATACTCCTTAAAACTTATCATTAGATATTCTTTTCTTACTTTACTTCTTCACTTTTCTAAATACTTATTACTTCTCAAAGCATACTCCTTAAAACTTATCATTAGATATTCTTTTCTTACTTTACTTCTTCACTTTTCTAAATACTTATTACTTCTCAAAGCATACTCCTTAAAACTTATCATTAGATATTCTTTTCTTACTTTACTTCTTCACTTTTCTAAATACTTATTACTTCTCAAAGCATACTCCTTAAAACTTATCATTAGATATTCTTTTCTTACTTTACTTCTTCACTTTTCTAAATACTTATTACTTCTCAAAGCAACTCCTTAAAACTTATCATTAGATATTCTTTTCTTACTTTACTTCTTCACTTTTCTAAATACTTATTACTTCTTAAAGCATACTCCTTAAAACTTATCATTAGATATTCTTTTCTTACTTTACTTCTTCACTTTTCTAAATACTTATTACTTCTCAAAGCATACTCCTTAAAACTTATCATTAGATATTCTTTTCTTACTTTACTTCTTCACTTTTCTAAATACTTATTACTTCTCAAAGCATACTCCTTAAAACTGAAATACTATCTTCTTTTCTTACTTTACTTCTTCACTTTTCTATAGGCTAACTTTCATCTACAAGCATATCTTGACGAAACGAATACAGATTCGTAATTGTGACATTATTACTAACATTTTGGATATTCTATCTTATATTTTAGTGCTTGCTACGAAAACTTATCATTAGATATTCTTTTCTTACTTTACTTCTTCACTTTTCTAAATACTTATTACTTCTCAAAGCATACTCCTTAAAACTTATCATTAGATATTCTTTTCTTACTTTACTTCTTCACTTTTCTAAATACTTATTACTTCTTAAAGCATACTCCTTAAAACTTATCATTAGATATTCTTTTCTTACTTTACTTCTTCACTTTTCTAAATACTTATTACTTCTTAAAGCATACTCCTTAAAACTGAAATACTATCTTCTTTTCTTACTTTACTTCTTCACTTTTCTATAGGCTAACTTTCATCTACAAGCATATCTTGACGAAACGAATACAGATTCGTAATTGTGACATTATTACTAACATTTTGGATATTCTATCTTATATTTTAGTGCTTGCTACGAAAACTTATCATTAGATATTCTTTTCTTACTTTACTTCTTCACTTTTCTAAATACTTATTACTTCTCAAAGCATACTCCTTAAAACTTATCATTAGATATTCTTTTCTTACTTTACTTCTTCACTTTTCTAAATACTTATTACTTCTTAAAGCATACTCCTTAAAACTTATCATTAGATATTCTTTTCTTACTTTACTTCTTCACTTTTCTAAATACTTATTACTTCTTAAAGCATACTCCTTAAAACTTATCATTAGATATTCTTTTCTTACTTTACTTCTTCACTTTTCTAAATACTTATTACTTCTCAAAGCATACTCCTTAAAACTTATCATTAGATATTCTTTTCTTACTTTACTTCTTCACTTTTCTAAATACTTATTACTTCTCAAAGCATACTCCTTAAAACTTATCATTAGATATTCTTTTCTTACTTTACTTCTTCACTTTTCTAAATACTTATTACTTCTCAAAGCATACTCCTTAAAACTTATCATTAGATATTCTTTTCTTACTTTACTTCTTCACTTTTCTAAATACTTATTACTTCTCAAAGCATACTCCTTAAAACTGAAATACTATCTTCTTTTCTTACTTTACTTCTTCACTTTTCTATAGGCTAACTTTCATCTACAAGCATATCTTGACGAAACGAATACAGATTCGTAATTGTGACATTATTACTAACATTTTGGATATTCTATCTTATATTTTAGTGCTTGCTACGAAAACTTATCATTAGATATTCTTTTCTTACTTTACTTCTTCACTTTTCTAAATACTTATTACTTCTCAAAGCATACTCCTTAAAACTTATCATTAGATATTCTTTTCTTACTTTACTTCTTCACTTTTCTAAATACTTATTACTTCTTAAAGCATACTCCTTAAAACTTATCATTAGATATTCTTTTCTTACTTTACTTCTTCACTTTTCTAAATACTTATTACTTCTTAAAGCATACTCCTTAAAACTGAAATACTATCTTCTTTTCTTACTTTACTTCTTCACTTTTCTATAGGCTAACTTTCATCTACAAGCATATCTTGACGAAACGAATACAGATTCGTAATTGTGACATTATTACTAACATTTTGGATATTCTATCTTATATTTTAGTGCTTGCTACGAAAACTTATCATTAGATATTCTTTTCTTACTTTACTTCTTCACTTTTCTAAATACTTATTACTTCTCAAAGCATACTCCTTAAAACTTATCATTAGATATTCTTTTCTTACTTTACTTCTTCACTTTTCTAAATACTTATTACTTCTTAAAGCATACTCCTTAAAACTGATATTCTATCTTCTTTTCTTACTTTACTTCTTCACTTTTCTAAATACTTATTACTTCTCAAAGCATACTCCTTAAAACTGAAATACTATCTTCTTTTCTTACTTTACTTCTTCACTTTTCTATAGGCTAACTTTCATCTACAAGCATATCTTGACGAAACGAATACAGATTCGTAATTGTGACATTATTACTAACATTTTGGATATTCTATCTTATATTTTAGTGCTTGCTACGAAAACTTATCATTAGATATTCTTTTCTTACTTTACTTCTTCACTTTTCTAAATACTTATTACTTCTCAAAGCATACTCCTTAAAACTTATCATTAGATATTCTTTTCTTACTTTACTTCTTCACTTTTCTAAATACTTATTACTTCTTAAAGCATACTCCTTAAAACTTATCATTAGATATTCTTTTCTTACTTTACTTCTTCACTTTTCTAAATACTTATTACTTCTTAAAGCATACTCCTTAAAACTGAAATACTATCTTCTTTTCTTACTTTACTTCTTCACTTTTCTATAGGCTAACTTTCATCTACAAGCATATCTTGACGAAACGAATACAGATTCGTAATTGTGACATTATTACTAACATTTTGGATATTCTATCTTATATTTTAGTGCTTGCTACGAAAACTTATCATTAGATATTCTTTTCTTACTTTACTTCTTCACTTTTCTAAATACTTATTACTTCTCAAAGCATACTCCTTAAAACTTATCATTAGATATTCTTTTCTTACTTTACTTCTTCACTTTTCTAAATACTTATTACTTCTTAAAGCATACTCCTTAAAACTTATCATTAGATATTCTTTTCTTACTTTACTTCTTCACTTTTCTAAATACTTATTACTTCTTAAAGCATACTCCTTAAAACTTATCATTAGATATTCTTTTCTTACTTTACTTCTTCACTTTTCTAAATACTTATTACTTCTCAAAGCATACTCCTTAAAACTTATCATTAGATATTCTTTTCTTACTTTACTTCTTCACTTTTCTAAATACTTATTACTTCTCAAAGCATACTCCTTAAAACTTATCATTAGATATTCTTTTCTTACTTTACTTCTTCACTTTTCTAAATACTTATTACTTCTCAAAGCATACTCCTTAAAACTTATCATTAGATATTCTTTTCTTACTTTACTTCTTCACTTTTCTAAATACTTATTACTTCTCAAAGCATACTCCTTAAAACTGAAATACTATCTTCTTTTCTTACTTTACTTCTTCACTTTTTCTATAGGCTAACTTTCATCTACAAGCATATCTTGACGAAACGAATACAGATTCGTAATTGTGACATTATTACTAACATTTTGGATATTCTATCTTATATTTTAGTGCTTGCTACGAAAACTTATCATTAGATATTCTTTTCTTACTTTACTTCTTCACTTTTCTAAATACTTATTACTTCTCAAAGCATACTCCTTAAAACTTATCATTAGATATTCTTTTCTTACTTTACTTCTTCACTTTTCTAAATACTTATTACTTCTTAAAGCATACTCCTTAAAACTTATCATTAGATATTCTTTTCTTACTTTACTTCTTCACTTTTCTAAATACTTATTACTTCTTAAAGCATACTCCTTAAAACTGAAATACTATCTTCTTTTCTTACTTTACTTCTTCACTTTTCTATAGGCTAACTTTCATCTACAAGCATATCTTGACGAAACGAATACAGATTCGTAATTGTGACATTATTACTAACATTTTGGATATTCTATCTTATATTTTAGTGCTTGCTACGAAAACTTATCATTAGATATTCTTTTCTTACTTTACTTCTTCACTTTTCTAAATACTTATTACTTCTCAAAGCATACTCCTTAAAACTTATCATTAGATATTCTTTTCTTACTTTACTTCTTCACTTTTCTAAATACTTATTACTTCTTAAAGCATACTCCTTAAAACTGATATTCTATCTTCTTTTCTTACTTTACTTCTTCACTTTTCTAAATACTTATTACTTCTCAAAGCATACTCCTTAAAACTGAAATACTATCTTCTTTTCTTACTTTACTTCTTCACTTTTCTATAGGCTAACTTTCATCTACAAGCATATCTTGACGAAACGAATACAGATTCGTAATTGTGACATTATTACTAACATTTTGGATATTCTATCTTATATTTTAGTGCTTGCTACGAAAACTTATCATTAGATATTCTTTTCTTACTTTACTTCTTCACTTTTCTAAATACTTATTACTTCTCAAAGCATACTCCTTAAAACTTATCATTAGATATTCTTTTCTTACTTTACTTCTTCACTTTTCTAAATACTTATTACTTCTTAAAGCATACTCCTTAAAACTTATCATTAGATATTCTTTTCTTACTTTACTTCTTCACTTTTCTAAATACTTATTACTTCTTAAAGCATACTCCTTAAAACTTATCATTAGATATTCTTTTCTTACTTTACTTCTTCACTTTTCTAAATACTTATTACTTCTCAAAGCATACTCCTTAAAACTTATCATTAGATATTCTTTTCTTACTTTACTTCTTCACTTTTCTAAATACTTATTACTTCTCAAAGCATACTCCTTAAAACTTATCATTAGATATTCTTTTCTTACTTTACTTCTTCACTTTTCTAAATACTTATTACTTCTCAAAGCATACTCCTTAAAACTTATCATTAGATATTCTTTTCTTACTTTACTTCTTCACTTTTCTAAATACTTATTACTTCTTAAAGCATACTCCTTAAAACTTATCATTAGATATTCTTTTCTTACTTTACTTCTTCACTTTTCTAAATACTTATTACTTCTTAAAGCATACTCCTTAAAACTTATCATTAGATATTCTTTTCTTACTTTACTTCTTCACTTTTCTAAATACTTATTACTTCTCAAAGCATACTCCTTAAAACTTATCATTAGATATTCTTTTCTTACTTTACTTCTTCACTTTTCTAAATACTTATTACTTCTCAAAGCATACTCCTTAAAACTTATCATTAGATATTCTTTTCTTACTTTACTTCTTCACTTTTCTAAATACTTATTACTTCTCAAAGCATACTCCTTAAAACTTATCATTAGATATTCTTTTCTTACTTTACTTCTTCACTTTTCTAAATACTTATTACTTCTCAAAGCATACTCCTTAAAACTGAAATACTATCTTCTTTTCTTACTTTACTTCTTCACTTTTCTATAGGCTAACTTTCATCTACAAGCATATCTTGACGAAACGAATACAGATTCGTAATTGTGACATTATTACTAACATTTTGGATATTCTATCTTATATTTTAGTGCTTGCTACGAAAACTTATCATTAGATATTCTTTTCTTACTTTACTTCTTCACTTTTCTAAATACTTATTACTTCTCAAAGCATACTCCTTAAAACTTATCATTAGATATTCTTTTCTTACTTTACTTCTTCACTTTTCTAAATACTTATTACTTCTTAAAGCATACTCCTTAAAACTTATCATTAGATATTCTTTTCTTACTTTACTTCTTCACTTTTCTAAATACTTATTACTTCTTAAAGCATACTCCTTAAAACTTATCATTAGATATTCTTTTCTTAC